>CAWUDS030005482.1:0-41727 GCA_963859935.3 Lathyrus sativus | reverse complement strand
GCGAGGAAAGATAGCTGAAGTAACCGTCATCCACGAGGATCGAGCTCCGTAGGGAAACTTGGAAACACATATGTATTTTGTGCTTAAGGCTGACAATCTATTTGGAGAGAATAGATCGACCCAGTTACTCGGCGGTAACAACCAGTGATGGCGAGACACAATGAACCTGTGAATGCTAATGCATATATTAATGCATATGTTAATGTGAACGTATGTTAATGTCTATGTATGTAAATATGCAGGATGTTATGAAATGAGTATGTAATGAGTATGTAATGAATATGTAATGAATATGTAATGAAATAGGCATGTGATGCTTATGCCCTTGCGTAGGCTGACGAAACAGACTAGAGACGGGACGAGAGATGAAATAAACATCTCGACGGAGATACCCTGCGTTCTCTGCAACCAATACGTCAATCATGGGTAAGAAAGATCAATGGTAGAACCACATCTGGTTTTAAAGTTCTGAATTCTCTGGGGAGAAGGTAATATGCTTGGGTGTACAGTATCACGTCTTCACATGGGGAGAAGAAAACCCGAGGGACACTTTTTGAGTTACCCAAGAAAAAGTTGTCAGCTTATAGTCTCCCTGGGGACTGTGTCAGAGTGATGATTTAAAAGTGTTTCTGCAGCAATGAGATTTTCGAGGAGCGAAAAGATCCTTCCGAAATTTCCACTAGTCAAAGTAATTTCTTATATTTCAATTGCGTTTTTGAAGAACAGTTTTGAAAAATTTTCAATGCACCTTTCATTTTCAAAGTTTTTAAGAATAACTGCATTTTGCATAACAATAGAAAACAAAGAGTAATGCACCAAGGAACGTAAGTAACAAAATGGTATCTTTATTAAAGGGTGGAAGCTTGCTAAAGGCATGGCTCCACAGATGATTATGTTTTGAAATTGGCAACATGGGAAAAGGTTACATTGAATCCAACGGCGCATACTGACACTAATAACTAAGATTAATCCAGAATCTTGCTTTGGACGAGGATGAAAGAACAGAGAAATGGCTCTCATGTGGAAAGTGTGTTTGTAACGATCGGTGTTTTCTGATACAATGAAATGCCTTTGTCCCTAACTTTTGCCTGGACCGCCCTTTCGGGTTTTCAATCCACCGGGACGCTCCTTTTTGCCTAAGCCGCCCTTTCGGGTTTTCAACTTAGCGAGCTTTTTATTATTATTTCTTTTTTTCAACCCTTACTTTTGCCTAAGTCGCCTTTTGCAGGTTTTCGACTCAGCGGGTTTTTAGGCATAATATTTTCGTACTGCATCAGAATTCACGGGATGTGCTAGTTCTTCACCGTCCATTGTTGTAAGTATTAGAGACCCTCCGGAGAAAACGGTCCTTTACAACAAATGGGCCTTCATAATTGGGGCATCCACTTTCCACGCATATCTTTATGCACTGGCAATATCTTTTTGAGTACGAGCTCTCCTTGACGGAACTCACGGATACAAATCTTCTTATCAAACGCTCTTTTCATCCGTTTCTGATATAATTGCCCATGGCACATGGCTGTCATGCGCTTCTCGTCAATGAGATTCAACTGATCCAATCTGTCTTGAACCCACTCAGCTTCCTCAAGTTCAGATTCCATCAACACTCTTAAAGAAGGTATCTCTACTTCGATGGGGAGCACGGCGTCCATTCCATACACCAATGAGAAAGGTGTTGCCCCCTGTCGAAGTTCTCATTGAGGTCCTGTATCCATGCAAAGCAAACGGTAACATCTCATGCCAATCTTTGTAAGTCACGACCATCTTTTGCAGGATTTTCTTGATATTCTTATTCGCAGCTTCCACGGCCCCATTCATCTTAGGACGGTACGGAGAAGAATTGTGATGAGTGATCTTGAAACTGTCACACAGCTCTTTCATAGTCTTGTTATTCAGATTGGTGCCATTGTCAGTTATTATCCGGCTTGGAATCCCATAACGGCAGATAATCTCTTTCCTGATGAAACGGGCAACCACGTGCTTGGTCACGTTGGTGTAGGAGGCAGCCTCTACCCACTTGGTGAAATAATCAATAGCAACAAGGATAAAACGATGACCATTAGAAGCCTTCGGCTCGATTGCTCCAATCATGTCAATGCCCCACATTGAGAACGCCCATGGTGAAGACAAAACATTCAACGGCGAGGGAGGTACATGCATCTTATCAGCGTAAATTTGGCACTTATGGCATTTCCTAGCGTATTGGATGCAGTCAGCTTCCATAGTCAACCAATAATACCCAGCCCTTAACATCTTCTTGGACATAGCATAACCATTGGCATGAGTTCCGAAGGTCCCCTCATGAATTTCCTGCAGTAACATGTCCGCTTCCCGTTTATCAACACATCTGAGCAGAACCATGTCGTGATTTCTCTTGTATAACACACCATTACTGATAAAGAATTTCGAAGCCAGTCTTCTCAACGTTTTCTTGTCCAGACCAGTAGCGCCATCGGGATACTCTCGCTTGACGAGATAGTTCTTAATATCATGAAACCAAGGCTTTTCATCCACCTCAACTTCTTCAACTACCTGACAATAAGCGGGCTCAACCTTGCGTTCAATATGGATAAGAGGTGCTTCATTAACGAATTTAACTTTCCACATGGAGGCTAACATGGCTAACGCATCAGCAACGTGATTCTCAGATCTAGGAACATGCTCGAACTCTATCTCGTCGAAATACTTAATCAGCTCGACAATGTAGTCCTTATAAGGGATTAACTTCTCATTCTTCGTTTCCCATTTGCCTTGTACTTGGTAAATAACCAGGGCTGAGTCACCACTTACTTTAAGAAGTTTGATCCGGAGGTGAATTGCTGCCTCGAGGCCAAGAATACATGCTTCATACTCTGCGACGTTATTAGTACACTCAAAGTCTAACCTTGCTGTAAACGGAGTGAAACCACCCTTTGGGTTCATCAAAACGGCGCCTATACCATGCCCATTGAAATTCGAGGAACCATCAAACATCATCTTCCACCAAAGACCTGGTTCTGGACCTTCGCTCGGATCTGGCTCTTCACAATCTCTCTTAATCAACAAAATATCCTCATCAGGGAAAATCAAACTTAAGAGGTTCATAATCTTCAACCGGCTGATCTGCAAGATAATCTGATAAAATACTACCCTTAATTGCCTTCTGGGGTACGTACTGGATGTCATATTCGGATAACAACATGTGCCAACGGGCTAGCCTCCCGGTTTGAGCAGGTTTTTCAAAAATATACTTGATCGGATCCATTTTAGAAATCAACAATGTGGTATGACAGACCATGTATTGTCGGAGGCGCCTAGCGGCCCATGCCAACGCACAACAAGTTTTCTCCAATGGCGAGTATCTGTTTTCACAATCGGTAAACTTCTTGCTCAGGTAATAAATCGCATGTTCCTTTCTTCCAGTCTCATCATGTTGTCCAAGCACACAACCCATAGACTTCTCAAGAACAGTAAGGTACATAAACAACGGTCTTCCAGGTACGGAGGAATCAGAATAGGGGGGTCTTGCAAATAACCCTTAATCTTCTCAAACGCTTTCTGACAATCAGAGTTCCACTCAACCGTCTGCCCCTTACAAAGCAATTTGAATATCGGCTCACAAGTAGCGGTCATGTTAGAGATAAACCTGGAAATATAATTCAAACGCCCAAGAAAACCCTCTAACCTGTGTCTCGGTTTGCGGAGCCGGCATGTGTTGAATGGCTCGAACTTTGTCAGGATCTACTTCAATCCCTCGTTGACTAACAATAAAACCAAGCAATTTTCCAGATCTGACACCGAAGGTACATTTAGCAGGATTCAACTTTAACTGATACTTCCTGAGTCGTTCAAACAACTTCACCAAATGGTCTAAATGTTCCTCTTCACTCTGAGATTTGGCTATCATATCGTCCACATACACCTCGATCTCCTTGTGCATCATATCATGAAAAAGAGTGGTCATAGCGCGTTGGTAAGTTGCCCCTGCATTCTTCAAACCGAAGGGCATGACTTTGTAGCAGAAGGTCCCCCAAGGAGTAATGAAAGTAGTCTTCTCTCGATCATCGGGATCCATTTTGATCTGATTATAGCCGGAGAACCCATCTATAAACGAGAACAAAGCAAAACTGGTTGTATTGTCTACAAGTGTATCAATGTGTGGCAGAGGGAAGTCGTCTTTCGGACTTGCTTTGTTCAGATCCCTGTAATCCACACACATCCTAACTTTACCGTCCTTCTTGGCACTGACACAATATTGGCAACCCAATCTGGATATTTTGCAACTGCCAAGAAACCTGCATCTAACTGTTTTTTAACCTCATCTCGAATTTTCAAAGCCATGTCGGGTCTCGTTCTCCAAAGTTTTTGTTTGATAGGTGGACAATCAGGCTTAAGTGGCAACTTGTGAACAACAATATCCGTGTCTAGGCCAGGCATATCTTGATACGACCACGCAAACACATCAATATATTCTTTTTAACAACTCAATCAGCCTCCGCTTAACCTCTGTCCCAAGCATCGCACCAATCTTGACCTCTTTCTTGTTCTCATCGGTACCGAGATTAATTAAGTCCACCTGCTCTTTATGCGGTTGAAGCTCTGTGTACTCGTACTCAATCAATCTTGTCAGTTCAGCGGGGGGTACTTCAAAATCTTCTTCACCCTCGTCTTCGGCTTGATTGATGGGTGCATCCCAGTTAGGAGTGTCAGTAAAGTCATTGGATCCAACAAGGTTTACGATGTCTCTGCATGATGGAAGGCTTACTTAATTAAAATGCTCAAAGATATGTAAGATAAGAAATGAAATGCTATTTTTTAGTTTTATTTTTGAAAAAGGTTGCCAATTTCATTTTTTTAAAGGTGAAAACGAAAAGCGCAAATGAACCAAAATGGATTTGAACAAAATGCCTCTATTAATATCTTTTTAAAAATGAAAGGTGGCCCAACAAAAACGACCCTATAGCCTTGGGCAGAGCTACGGGTTTTTATTTGAAAACGTAAATAAAAATGCTAAAAATTACTTTGACAATGGAAAAATAACAGGGATCTCTACGGCCTCCCAGTTGTTCAAAGCTGCATCACCCTTAAACACCAGGTTGCTCAAGTCTTCATTTTCCTCACAGTCACTGACGGCATTGACTTGGAACCCTCCGCTGACAAATACCTCTTGGATAACCTTTCGGACGCCCTTCGACAGTTGAGGCAGCTCCATTCTGAGTTGGTTTGTAACCCAACCCAAAGCGATCAGTCTTGGTCTTGACATCAATTACTCTCTCCCAACCTTCCGGAATACCCTTGTCGATTGTTGATTTGGTACTCTTCAGAGATGCAAAAAGATGGATTACCCTGGCCCACTGTCTCTTCGACTTCTAACAGAACAGCATTGGCGATCTCGAGTGCTTGAAAGGAGATTTCCAAAGCATTCTCATCGGCCTCAATGTAACGGAAAGAAGACAGGTTACTGACCATCAGATCCTCCTCACCATGTATAATAACCAACTTCCCATCGATCACGAACTTCATCTTTTGATGCAACGTGGAGGTTACTGCCCCAGCGGCATGAATCCACGACCTTCCAAGTAAACAGCTGTAATTGGGATTAATGTCCATGACTTGAAACGTGATATTAAAAACTTGCGGACCAATCAGGATAGGAAGCTCAACCTCCCCCATTACCGATCGGCGAGAACCATCGAAAGCCTTGACAATCAAAGGAGTAGGTTTCAACACAGTCTCTTTGAAAACCAATTTATCAAGAACCCTCTTAGGTAGAACATTCAAAGAAGAGCCGGTGTCCACCAGCACTCTCGCTAAATTGTCCTCCTGACATTTCACTGATATATGTAAAGCACGATTATGATTCGGACCCCTCCTTAGGTAACTCTTCGTTGCTGAAACTAAGGGTGTTACATGCGGTCAAATTGGCAATCACACTATCAAACCGACTGGTGCTGATATCTTGATCCACATGTGCTTGAGTCAAAACTTTCTGCAAGGCCATCCTATGAGCGGGTGAACTCATCAACAGAGATAAAAATCGAAATCTTGGAAGGAGTCTGATGAAGTTGGTCGATAACTTTATAGTCACTTTTCTTGATGATCCTCAAAAACTCAGCATCTTCATCATTCGTAACGGCTCCCTTACCTTTGTCTTTAGCAGGCACTGGGATACTAGTTGTTTCCTTAGGTGGAACCTCATTGATACGGGGAGTATACACACGGCCACTGCGAGTCATCCTGCTTGCCTCTGCGATATTGGTCACAGTGTCCTTAACCTCTTCATTTGGAATAACCTTCCCAGACTCCTTGTCAATCACCGTCACGTCATATTTCCAAGGCACAGCTTTAGGATCACTGAAAGGAAACGGACTTGGTCTTCGAATAACTATAGGCTTAGGCTGATTCACCTCAGGGGTAGACGACTTTGGTATGTCAAACACGGGATTGGCAGAACCTGCCCCTGACAGATCAAACACCGGTACCTTACCCTTTGATTCAGGCTGATGGAAGACAGGCTCAACCACAGCGACCTCATCCTTCTTGGCTTGGCTTGTCACTTGTAAAACACCCTCGTCAATCAACCTCTGAACATTATTCTGAACCAACACACAACCCTTAACACTGGCTTCACAACTTACGCATGCAACGTGGGAAGTATCTACCAGACCAGCTTCAAACAGTTTCGAATGGAATATCTTGAGAGGAGTTTTAATCTGAACAACATCAAGGACATAACCTTCTTCACAATCGGTACTGATGGCGTTAACACTTTCATGGTTGGGAAAAGGGTTCTTCTTAACATTCGGTTGAGGATCTTCAAATGACAAAATCTTCTTTTCCAATAAATCCCTGACAAGATTTTTGAGAGCATAACAGTTCTCCAGATCATGACCAGGCGCACCCTCATGAAATAAACAATGAGCGGCGGCGTTGTAATTGGCGGGTAGAGGATTAGGAGGTGGACCCAAAACTCGAGTAGTAATTAGACCTTGCTTGACCAATGAGGGATACAACTCGGTGAAAGTCATTGGAATCGGCGGACAAGGCTTATACGTTCTCTTGTTCGGAACATTCTGGCGAGGAGCCGGATTCTTTGGCTGTTGAGGAGCAGGAGCGTTGGCGCGCTTGTAGGTAGTTGATAGGAGGCGGATAAACAGGAGGTTGTTGCATAGGTTGATACATAGGAACCTGTTGATTGAAAGAAGGTGTAACCGCTGCCACATAGGGTTGTTGGGCATATTGGATTGGGTGCCCTTGAGGTTGAGCATAACCTTGCGGATATTGATAAAATTGGTCTCTTCGTCTACCAGAGGATATGGCATTAGTCTCACCTTCTTTCTTCTTCTGAGAATTATACGAAGGTTTCTTCGGCTGATCCTTTGAAACACCATGATTATTTGTCATTTTACCGCTTTTCATACCCAATTCAATCTTGACACCCACAGCAACGATGTCAGAGAAATTTGAAGTCACACCTACCCACCATTCTTTCGTAAAATTCTGGACGAACCGTGTCGACAAACCAATCAGCTAACTCTTTCTCGGTCAAAGGAGGTTCTACTTGCGAAGCAATCTCTCTCCACCTTTGAGCGTACTCTTTGAATGACTCAGAACTCTTTTGTGACATACTCAACAACTGTCTTCTGTCAGGAGCCAAATCCATATTATACTTATAGTGTTTGATGAAAGCGTCAGATAAATCTTGGAAACTCTTAACGCGAGATTGGTCCAAAGTTAAATACCACCTGGAAGAAGCACCCTTCAAACTATCTTGGAAACAATGAATCATCAGTTTGTCATTCTCAACATGGGCAGCCATTTTGCGATAGTACAATGATCAGATGACTCTTAGGACAAGTGGCACCTTCATAGCGATCGAAGTTCGGAGTTTTGAACTTCGGGGGAATAACCAAACCTGAGACCAAACAACATCCCTTACGGCAGTCCCAAAAATTTGATCGCCCTCTACCTTTTTCAATCTCTGGGCGATAGTGTCTACTTCCTCACGAAGCTTGTCATGTTTCTCATAACCCTTCAACATTCTCATCAAGGTTATCGAAGATGGTCTCATTGAAATACGGTTGCGCACGGGTGTGTACAACAGGTGGTGCAAAGATAGGAGCCCCCCTAGGAACTTCGGAAAATAAAGGCATGGCTTGCTGAACAGGCTGATTAATCGGAACCGTGGCTTGAGGAGGCACAAAACCTGGAGCAAGACCATAAGGTGGGTCCCTTGCTACGGTCACATTTGGTGGAGGGTCCACAGTGACGCCAGTAACCTCTGAAACAACAGTGGGCTGGGTATCCATCTTAGCATTCATAACATGTAACAATTCCATCATACGCCCCATACCCCCTCGTAGGTCTTCAAGTTCATTGCTAAGGCGATCAATCTCTTTTGTCTGATCCTTCATTCTCTTCCGAGTTTGAGCTCTGGTGTTGTACTGGTGTCGAGGACTCAGGGTGACGAAACTGGAGGCGAGAGAACCGAACATGAGAAAACGGAAGACACATGCAATGCAAGAAAGTAAATGATGCTATGATGCAAATGCGAATGAAGATTTCATGGAATTCAAACATTTACGAATGTCGTGGGGTACAAAAAAAAATTCCTTGTTTTTTCATTTTTATTTTATCCCGTGATATAAACGATGTTTGAATTCCATGAAATACAATGCAATGGGATGCTTTATGGATGCAATGCATGAAAACACACAAAGCCCTAGGTTAAAAGTCATGCGTGGAGTTAAGGTCTACCCATCCCCAAAAGGAGTGTACTATAGGTTAGTTGTACCTGCAGAACAAGGTTCTAAAAAGTGCCCAAAGTCATCAGCCCATCTTTCGGATATTATCAACCTTCCAACTGACTCGGGGGTTAATAATATTCTCAAGAGAACCTCTTTTGAGTGTAGTATCGCGTAGCAACCGTTGTAGGATTACTCCCACATAGCTCCCGCACTACTTCCTAAATAAGGCCAGGGTGGTGTAAAGGTACTACGGTCCTCAATATCACAGACTCCAATCGACCATGGAAAAAGTTTTCACGATTATACTCGATCAACCGAACCATTTTCGAAAAGGTCTCAACTGAGCGGTGATTCTCGAATCGACTTAATCGGGATTCAACTCCCTATAAGCCTCATCGAATATATCCCCATCCTATAATAGTGTCACTAGTCCGGGCGTAGGACTTATCTCACAACACAAGGAACAGTCCCAAACCAGAGCACAAATATATACATGCAAATGAATAGTAAAACAGATAGTAATAAATATGAACAAGTTAGGGATAACCCTCAAAAGTTTAGGAGTCCCCAGTGAAGTCGCCATTTTCTGTTGCGGTGGAAATAGGATCACAAACTATTAATGAGTTTGAATCGCAATTCAATTCACAACCGCTCTTTGATTTATCCGAAGGAAAAGGTCAAAAGAGGGAAAACCTATTTTGCATCGTAAACACAATGCGGGGGAAAGATCTAGGGTTCGGGGGTTGGTTAAATTTAGGGAAGGTATTAGCACCCTAAACTTCTGTAGTACTCTACAGGAACCTTTTGTTCAGATGTTTACTATTTGCTTTATTTATTTGCTTAAGATATATGTACAAAGGGACTAAAAGTGAGAAAATAAACCTAAGGGGTTAATTCTAAGTTTACTCGGCAAGACATCGCATCTTGTGCCTACGTATCCTTACGGGAGTGGAATCAGAGTAATCGTAGTTCCCCTCAAAAGGGAGGTTAGAGACTTCTTGACTGTGGTCAAGGTCTCAAGGGGAATAAACGCATCTTAAGGACACGCTTACGTGGAGTGTAGAAACTCCAAATCTCTACGTTGAAATGTTAAGTTGTAATTAGGGTTAAATTAGGTTAGGTTAGGGATTCCACGGCGGGAAACCCTAAAACAGAGTACCGGCGACTCTTTGACCTAAAACTAGGGGTAAAATTGTAATCTTGCCTGCGACGAGGCATTTGTGAAAATTAGGGTTTGTAAGAGTTGCAAGGGTTTGAAGTTGAGGGTTTATGGACTATTGGCTTGGCGGGCCAAACGGCTAGACCTAATCCTTCGGAGGTGTGTAGTGTGAATGGAATATTGATAAATGCGTGAGATGATTGAATTGCTAACAGGGAATAAAGACAGCAGTTAAAGCCATACAAACAGAAATTTTAAAGGCAGAAATTTAAAGCGCGATTATTAGATTCGCGGGGTTACATATGAGGAGCAATTACAAAAATAGTAATGAAATTTAAATAAACCAACTACGCCGTAAGAGCTGCAAATAATGAACACTGTTAATAAGCGAAATTAGACAGTGATTGGACAAGTCAGGAGAAAAAAGTGTAATATTGAAGGGTTTTTATTGTTTTTAAAGGAAAGATGTTAATTAAAATTACAAAAGAAAGAGTAATGTTTAACTTTAAAATATTTTAAACTTAATCTGAAAACTCTAACTTACATATTTTAAAATGACTTTTAAATTATTTATTTGGAAAAGGTTTTTTATTTTATTATATATAAAAAAAAATATTTACGTTATTTATTTTAAAAGAGCTTTTTAATTTTATTATAAAAGGAAGTTTTTCTTTGATTTATTTATAAAAAGGTTTTTTTTTATCATAAAATAAAAAGGGTTTTTTAAAAAAACAACTTAAAAAAACAAATTAAAAGTTAAAAAACAGATTTTTAAAAAAACAAAAAACAAAAATAAAAAAAAAAGAGAGAGTTGGGTCGGTCATCACCCCGGACCCAACCCGGGGGAAGTAAATTGACAAGAACATTTTTAGGGTTTCACACCCAAAGACCATTCGCGGCGCCGTTTCACCTTTCCTCTTCATCTCTCTCGATTGATCCTCTCCGATCATGTTAAGAAACCTGAAATCACAGAATGAATGTTAAACATGGTGGTATTACGCTCTTGGCTTACATTCTTCGTTCGCGATTAGTGACGAACGGAGGCGATGATGTTGCTGAGCCTCCGAGGTGTTTGCCCGTCGTTGAATGAACGGCGCTGGTGAACTTGTCCCACCGAGCTCGTCTCGTTTCGATCTCTCTCTCTCTCGGATACTAGGGTTTGCTCGCGATGGTGGCTTCGCCGTTCTGTCTCTGTTAGGGTTTGCGATTTTGTGTGTTCTCTCTCGCGGCTACCCGTTAGGGTTTTTACCATGGTGAGATTGTTCCCTTTTTATAACTCTCTTCTCTTGGGCCTTGGATTTGCGTTATTTTTCTGAGATTGATTCTGATGGTTCGATTTGATTTTGTTGGGGTTTTTAGCATCAGTTTCTGATACGATTTGATTTTATCTGAATCGAAGTTTTCCATTTTGTTGACAGATATGATTTGGATTTCATTCGATCTGTTTGATATCTGATTTGATTTTGTTTGATCATGATACCCTGATTGGATTTTTGCAGATGTGGATTGGATTGCCTTTGGATTTCGTTTGATCTGTTTGATATCTGAATTGATTTCGAACTGATTTGTTTGATTTCATTTGGACATTGCTTTTGGATTCTGATATCTGAACTGGTTTGGTTTTGATGGACTTGTTTCGTTCAGTTTGATTATCAGCTGGAATTCACTCATTTTTCCTCTTCTTTTCTCAGGATGGGTACTATGGCTTCGATTGCGTCAAACGCTGCCGAGGAAGGTATACGGCAATGATGACATTGTTCTGAGCCTTCGAGGGATATTCCTCAACGATGTCGCGGTTCAGAACAGGAGTTCTGGGCTTGTCGTGACTCCCCGTTTTTTCTGCTATGATTTTGAGAACTCATCGAACTGATATGTTTGAACCTTTTCCACTATTTCTGATATGGTTTTGTGAACCTGTTCCAATTATGAACCGATATGTTTGGATACGAGTTTTGTCTTGTGATAACCTAACTTGTTTCAATTCTTTAACCTCAGGTCCGCTGCTTATACCCAACTGCGAAGTTTGAACTCTTTGATTCTTAGGGCAATGATGCTCTGACTGAGCCCTTCAGAGAAGACACTATGATCTCATGTTTGTTGCTCGTGTTGTGAGCAGGATGGCGTCTGGTTGTTGGTTTGTCATGGTGACTTGCCATTTTTTGATGGCTCTTTCTGGTATGATTTTATGCTGTGATTTTGGTGCTGTGATTTTGGTGCTGTGATTTTGTGTGGTCGCTCACATTATTCGTGGCTTGCCATTGAAACCTGCCTTCTGATATGTTGTTTGATGCCCTTCACAATTGTACTGGCGCGACTTTCCTTTTGCCTAGTTGCTGTTTTGTTTATGCAGCTTGTTTTGCTTTGAGTTCTGTTGTACTGATGCTGTTTGTGGAATTTCAGGTGTTGGAATTTTTTGAAACCAAAGCGACTCAGACTTGCCGGCATCCGGGTCTGAGTCCAAATTTGCCTATGTTGCCTTATTCTCGTATCAGTTTGGAAATCCAATTGCGGCAAGAGCGAATCAGTCCCGCTTCTTTTATCACTTCTATCTCTCGGATGTCCCGCATGATAAGAACAGATACTATCCGATCTAACGCCAACGGCGCGGGTCGGTAACGGGGGTAGGACGCAGCTTCGGTTGTGCCACTCCCGGCACTCGATGATGACGCTGTTCTGAGAGTGTCGAAAACAAACTCTAACATTTTTCTATTCTGTTTTGCTTCTTTTTGATGTGCAGGTTGATCGGAGATTCGTGGAGAAAAGGATATCATGAAGAACACTTAGGAACATTTAGGACTTTAGGCTTTTTAGGATATACACTTCTTTTGTAACTTGTAACAAAAAATGTTATGAATAAATTCAATAACATTCTTTATCAAATTATTTCCTCTTTGTAGATCATGACAAAATATTATGAATAAACTTCAAATTTCTATCCCAATTTACTTTACAAATTGTAATAATAATAATAAAGTATTATGAATAAGATTCACATATTCTATTAAATTCATTTTCCAATTGCTTTTCCATGTTTTAGTTTGTAAACACCTCAATACCCGATTAAACCTCAACAGTCAAACATCCCTGATCCACTCTTGCATAATAAGCTTAATACCTTCAAAAATGAATAAGTTCCATTAATCAGTCGAAGTTTTCACTGTTTTCCCTCAAAAATGGACTGGAAGATAGAAGAATGATTTTTGTTAAAACCCTGTTCCACAGATCAGATTTTCCAACCCAAATTGATATCTTAACATAATCAAACCCACGCAAATAAATGCCTCCGTAATAAAACCTCATTGGGCCCAAAATTACGAATTATGCTTCAAAATGACCAAAACGCCCCTGGGGTATTTCCTGCAAAACAAACACCTTCAGGACTTGTTAGTGGTTAGCAAATGCACAGATGATATGATATGCGAAATGACCGACTAAATATGAGGGTAAAATTTGGGGTATTACACATTGCTCGTTGGTAAGTGGCCCCTGCGTTCTTCAGACCGAAAGGCATTACCTTGTAGAAAAATGTTCCCCAGGGAGTGATAAACGTAGTTTTCTCCATGTCCTCCGGCGCCATCTTGATCTGATTGTAACCGGAGAAGCCATCCATGAACGAAAACACGGAGAACTGGGCTGTATTGTCGACCAACACATCAATATGAGGCAGCGGGAAATCATCTTTAGGGCTCGCCCTATTCAAATCCCGATAATCGACGCACATGCGCACCTTATCGTCCTTCTTCGGTACAGGCACTATGTTGGCGACCCACTGAGGGTAAGTAGTGACCGTTAAGAAGCCAACATCGAGCTGCTTTTGCACTTCTTCTTTGACCTTAACGGCCATATCTGGTCGCGTCCTCCTAAGCTTCTGCTTAACGGGAGGACAATCTTCTCGCAGCGGCAAGTGGTGGACCACGACGTCAGTGTCAAGTCCGGGCATATCCTCGTATGACCAAGCAAAGATGTCACTATACTCTCTCAGCATCTCGACCAATCTCTGCTTGACATCACTCTGCAATGCAGCCCCTATCCTGACTTTCCTGACAAGTTCTTCAGAACCCAAATTCACAATCTCGATCTCCTCTTCGTGAGGCAGAATAACTTTCTCCTCTTGTTTCAACAAGCGGGCCAATTCTTCAGGAAGGTCTTCGTCTTCATCAATCTCTTCTTCGGCTTGATAGATCGGGCAATCGAAGCCGAAGTGAGTCGTAGAAGGTCCAGAGTCGATGTCATCTGTTATGTGGATCCTGCAATAACAAGGGTTAAGATTAAAACAAAGATATGCAGGTTAGCACAAACCCCATTGCCATTTTATTGTTTTTCAAAACAAATATAAAACAGGAATAACAGAGATCACAATATTTGAATACAAAGAAAAACACCTTTTGATTTATTGATAAAATGCATGTACATAATCAAACGAGGCCCTGACAATAAAACCACTATGCCCCGGGTAGGACATAGGGTTGTACAATGATTGGAAAAAGTAAATCATTACTCTTTGCTTGTCATCTGGATGATATCCTTGACGGACCAATTGTTGAGGCTCTCGCCTAGCTTGCTTGGCTGGATCCAAGAGTCGAGGTCACAGTCGCTATCTCCGCTGTCTTCAGACACCGTGTTGACGCTTTCAAATATCACCCCGCCACTAGTAAACTGGATCGGCCCTTTACCTCGCGACGCACCGTGAGAAGATGAGGCTTCAGTCGCAGGAGAATATCCCAACCCAAACTTGTCTTGCTTGTTAGGTATCTCCAAAATTCGCCCCCAGCCTGGGGTAGATCCGGCTTGGACAACGGCTCGGGCTTCCTTGAAGGAGGAGAGAGTCATCTCTGGCTTCTCAGCGACTACAGGAGCTACGTCCTTGACTTTAACAACTTTGAACGCTTGGCATAAGGTTTCGTGGATTTCCCCATCCATCTCAACATACTTGAAGGACGACAAATGGCTCACCATTATGTCTTCCTCGCCACACACAGTCACGATGCTACCTCCGACAGCATACTTGAGTTTCTGGTGCAACGTGGAGGTCACGACACCCCCCGAATGGATCCATGGCCGGCCCAAGAGACAGCTGTAGGCAGGCATGATGTCCATAATGTAAAATATTGCGTCGAATGTTTCCGGCCCAACTTGGATCGGCAACGTCACCTCCCCGAAAACATGGCGTTTGGTTCCATCGAACGCTTTCACAACCAGATCACTGGGTGTGCAAATCACTCCACGAGTATCCAACTTCATCAATGCCTTCTTCGGAAGAACATTGAGAGACGACCCTGTGTCTACCAACACGTGAGACATAATCGTTCCCCTACACTCTATCGAGATGTGCAGGGCGCTATTGTGGTTCCTCCCCTTCGGCGTCAGCTCTAGGTCAGTGAACCCTAACCCATTTCCAGCATTCACGTGGGCTACGACCTCTTCCAACTGGTTTACCGATATTTCCTGCAGTACATATGCGGCGTTCAACACCTTCAGCAGCGCGTTGCGGTGTGCTTCAGAACACAACAACAGGTTCAGGATGGAAATCTTCGAGGGTGTTTGATGGAGATGATCCACAATCTTGTAGTCACTCTTTTTAATTAACCGCATAAATTCCTCGGCGTCTTTAACGAGTAAGTTTTTTTCTACCCCACAAGGGATCTCTTCAACGACTTTACTTTTACCTTTATCAGTTGCATCAGCTCTGTCCGCTTTGTCCGCCACGACCTCAGGTGGTGCAAACACTCTCCCGCTGCGAGTAATTCCACTAATGCCCGCTAGGTTCTCCACCGACGACCCAAACAGTTCTAGTTCCAACTTCTGTCCGTTGCAGTAGACCTCTGCCCCATAATGCCATGGGACAGCATTAGTGCTTTCAAACGGTATTGGCCCAGCTTTGGTGATGGTGATTGTGGGCGGCCTGGGTGCAGAAATAGTTATCGTCTGGCGAGGGATGGTGATGGTGGCAACCTCATCATCTTGCTTCAGCACTACCTCTCCTGATCCACTTTCGGCCCTCCGGCTAAACTGCAGGATCCCTTCAGTCATCAGATTTTGAATTCCCTCTATCAACTGTTCACATCCATCAGGACTAGTCGCACAGCCCATGCACAGTTCTCCACAACCTGGGAAGAAACCTCTTTTCATCAGCTTAGCTTTAACGAAGCTAAGCGGCGTCTTCAGATCTCTGACGTCAGTCAACAAATCCAAACTCTCGTCTTCAATAATGGCGTTTACCCCACCTCCCCTATGATTCGGCATAGGGTTCTTCGTGACGTTTGGCATATTATCCGAGAAGTTGATGATCTTAGCGTCTACCATGTCCTGCACCTTGTGCTTGAAGGCTTTGCAATTCTCTACTGTGTGGCCTGGTGCCCCTGAGTGAAACTCACAAGTTGCATTCATAACCTGGCGGAGGTGCCCCTGTCAAGGGAGCCAAAGTTCTCTTCTGGATCAACTATAGCTGGAGCAGAGTCTGTAATAGTTGCGCGTACGACATGGGCGGTGTCTCGAGGTGACGGCTCGACAGAGGTGCCCTATTCTGATACTTTCTGTACCCTTGTTGATTCGACTGCTGCTGCTGCTGTGGCTGTTGAACTGCCAGGATAGTTATGCTGGCCACCTGTTGGTGAGGGCCTTTACCCTTCCTTCGAGCGTTGGTCACGACGCTCGTTTCTCCTTCCTGTCTTTTGCCACCATAAGGTTTCTTTCCGCCTCCTACAGCTGAGGACGAATCACCTTGAATCTTCCCTAGTTTGATCCCATTTTCGATGTGCTCACCCGTGATAATGAGATCTAAGAAGGTTCCGGACATACCGCTGACCAATTTCTCATAGTAAACCCTTGGGAGGGTAGCTACGAACATCTGCACAAGCTCACGTTCAACCATCGGCGGTTGAACCCTAGCTACCAATTCACGCCACCGCTGGGCGTATTCCTTAAACCCTTCGTTGTTCCTTTGCGACAGATTCTGCAGTTGGACTCGGTTCGGGGCCAAGTCACTGTTGTATTGGTAGTGGTGCACAAATGCTTCGGCAAGGTCTTTCCACGTGCGCACACTGGTAGGCTCCAGACTCATGTACCATTCGAGGGAGGGTCCGGACAGACTGTCCTGAAAGAAGTGCATCAGCAACTTCTCGTCTTCCGAATGGGCTGACATTTTCCGGTAGTATGATCTCAGATGGACGCGAGGGCAAATGGTGCCCTTGTACTTTTCAAAGTCAGGTACCTTGAACTTGGGAGGCACCTTGAAATCAGCAATCAGTCCCAACTTGGACATATCAACACCCAGGGTGTTCTGGTTCTCGATATTTCTCATCTTATCCTTGAGTGCCTTGAACCTTAGACGTGCTTCAGCAGTCAGCTCACCTTCAGCACCTCTCTGAGAGAACACATCGTCTTGGCGGTCTTCTAACCACGGCTGAGGCCCATACAAATTTCCAACACCTGCATTGCCGTTGCCCAGCCCAGCATTGACGTTAGCTTCAAAATTTCCATTACCGACGCCCGTCGTATTACCATGGAGTCCCATGTTAGCTATCACATTGCCGTTGGCACTGCCATTCCCCCCGGTCACGGGGACGCCATTCTGCGGAGTTTCAACTGGTGGAGGGGTAGACACGGTCCCACCATGGAGTACGCTATTGCTATCGACCCTTGAAATCAGAGGCTGAACCAAGGTTCTGAGCTGATCCTGGCCATTAGCGACCGCTTGCATGAGCTCCATGAAGCAATCCATTCTTTCACGGAGTTCCTGAACATCAGTTTGCACTTGCTCCATGATTCTGGTTCGGTTTGCTCTGGTCGGATAGCGGTGGATAGGTCTCTGATCAATCCTGGAACAACCTGAAACAACCTGTAAACACAAAAGGGTTAGGAAAAACGACAAAGTGCTCGTTATGCGAATGCTTCATGCAAATGCAAACGTGTGTCTGTGCGTTAGGGAGATTTCCCCCGATCCTAGTGCCTGAGTGCCAGTGCTGATAATAAGAAGTCCGAGTCCAGTCATGGAAATAACATCTCATATATACGAAGAAAGCCCATCAAGGCAGTACACAACATCGGTGAGTACAAGCAGAATCGACAGCATGACCCCAGCCAACAAGCCTGGTGATGGTCAGCATACAACAATGATCAAACAAAAGGAATACAAATAGTCAAGTACGGCCACGGGCGCGAAACTCCTCTAGCAACCCCTTCGTTTCTGGATGATCAGGCCGAGTGAGTAACCCTTCAATGAGTAACTCTCTCTGCATAATGATGTACTGAAGACCTTCGACCGAATCTTCCCATGCTCCTTCGCCGAAACAATCTTTTAGCTTCCGCTTCTTGAATTCAAACATCAGTTTGCGCTCCTTCAGGTTAGCAAGAGCTCTGTTGAGCTGGCCTTCAACGGCATATCTGCGAGCGGTTTGTTCATCAAACCTCTTCTCACTAGCCCTTACCTGGGCTTTCAGCTTGGAGATCTGTTGCATCAGCTTATCCTCCCGCTCTTTCCTGTTGGCTAGGGAGGCCTTCCAGTGCTGGTTGAACTTGGATATCCTCCGATACGCTTCGTCCAAGTGCTGCTTCTTCGTGGCCAGTACGTCATTGACAGCTTTGAAGTCTCGACCCATGCGCTCACGCTCGGCTATTTGCTTAGTCATATATGTCCCTAGCTGGTTCACCAGTTCTATTTGCCTCTTGAAGGAATGAACGACTTCGTTTCTCTCGCTCCTGAGTTGAACCAATTCTTTCTCCAATTCTTCATTTACCCTCTTCAATTCATCTCGCTCAGCTAACACCTGATTATGCTGCTGAATGGGCACGATGGTAGGCTCTTCAATCACTAGAGGGCTTTCTGGCTTGGCAGGAGGAAACGACATCCCTATAGCATCTGCTCTGGCTCTGACCCAAGCCACATACGGAGGGTAGGCTTGATTATTGCTTCTCCCCAGCAATGGTTTTCCCTTCTTATTGATACCATTCCAAGCGCGCTGAAGCTTAGATAACATATCCCCCTCTAGAAGACCAGTGAGGTACAGAGATTCCTGCACCTCTTCATCCTTCAGCGGAGCTCTCAAAGCATATGCAAACTGTCAGACCAGCAAAGACGGATTATAGTTTATACAACCCTTCCTGCCCATCAAAGGCACGTTCGGAAACCCGCTGCAGCTGAAGATAATCTCGGTACCCAACCTATCTCTGTCAAACCAGTCAATATCCTCTGCAGATAGACTCATCAAACGCTCGGACCACTCAGCTATGGCTACAGACGAAGCAAAGGGACCCCTCTTGGGTAGATGACTATCAAGCCATTTATAGAGTAGGGGCACACAGCACAAGACATTCTTGCCCCTTCTGTTCTCGTTTTTGTAGTGGATGGAATGGTAGACATCGCCTATCAAGGTAGGGACTGGATTCCCTGAAGCAAAGATGCGGAAGGCGTCGAAGTCTACAAAGTCAGGCATATTGGGGAACAGAATGATGCCATATATGCACAGAGCGAGAATGGCGTTGAATACGACCCAACATCCGTCCTTGGCGCACTGCTGAGCCTTTCCCACTAAGAACTGCAAGGAGAAACCGGGAACCTTGTTCCAACTAGACAACACCAACTCGGAGGCATCCAGATGAAGTGAAGGAGCTAGACTAGCCAGATTAGGCTCAGCATCCATATGAACAAAGGGAATCTGACTCTTGATAGGCACACCTAACAAATCAACATACTCCTCTAGTGTGGGTGCGAGAACAAAGTCCCGGAAAGTAAAACATCTCAACGGAGGATCGTAGAACTGCAGCAGAGCGTGCAATCCATTCAACTCAAACGCAGAAGGTTTACGAACCAAACTGAGCAATTTGCCGTAAGATTTTCTGAACTCATCTCTCACAGAATCATCTGCTAAAGCAATCAAACTAGTCAGCTGAACCACATCAGGGGCAGGGAGCTTGTAAGCCACGGTCTTCCTCAGAGAACCCATAACAATACAATAGAAGGCGAGAAATCCTGGATCGGGGAAAACGGTACCTGCAACACAAACACACGTTAATGAAATGCAAATGGGTATGCAAAGCAATGTAAAATGTAATCATGCAGCAGGAGATCAAGGCAACTGTGCTGTGGAGATTCTGTATCAACAAAACCATAATCCTGCTCTATCAAGAACAACCACTATCTGATAATAAGAAAACCCCGGTATCGGACCACAAATCTGCTCTGTCAAGAACACACATAGGACCATAAACCTGCTCTGTCAAGAACAAACATCTGATAATAAGGACCTCTGATGCAGGACCAAAACTCTGCTATATCAAGAACAAACATCTGATAATAAGGACCTCTGATACAGGACCAAAACTCTGCTCTATCAAGAACAAACATACATCTGACAATGAGATCCTCTGATCCCATTCATAAACCTGCTCTGTCAAGAACCAACATACATCTGATAATGAGATCCTCAGATCTCAATCATAACCCTGCTCCGTCAAGAATAAATACACATCTCTGAAGATAAGGTCCTCTGACACAGGACCATAACTCTGCTCTGTCAAGAACAATCATATATCTGATGAGAACCTCCGGTACCAACGAAACTGATTCACTATCAAGAAAACCAGGTAGTCTGAAGGTCAAAGTTTCCTGCAACAAACCCAACCCTGCTCACAGGTATGGACCTAAACTGACTCAAGTTCGGCATCCTATGCGGTCATCAGCGTCATAGACATTCAAGAGGGGTGATACGATACCCAGAAGGTGTGGCATCACCAGCTCATGAAGCGGCCTCACTCGGCTGAATCCCAAATGATCGGTCCCCAGAGTCGACAATCCTCCAAACCAAAAACCCCCTCAACCCAAAGGGTTGAAAAAGAAGTCAACCGGGAGAACCTCGTCTGAGCGTGGATTTCATGAGACACTAGTGCCTTCCAAGCAAGCACGCGCCCACTAATTTCCACAACTAATGTTATGTTCACTCAAGCCTGGGTCTGGCTTCTCACTCATCAGAATGCCCCTCCCACAACAGCATAGATAATCATATCATACTGAAAATAAAGTGCGGGAAATAAAATGCGACAAATAAACACAACCCAACAAGTAATCATACAAGCGCTAGGATTGACTCGCATAGGGAACCGGAGAACCAGAGATTCTGGGTTCGGTCCCCAGCAGAGTCGCCAGCTGTCGCTTCCGCGAAAATAAGGTGCCGACAAAACAGAAGAGTCGCCACCTTTCGTTATTTATCCCTCAAAGCGGGAAAGGAAACAATCGGAAAAACCTGACGAAAAGGTATAAGATAAGGTCGTCGCAACCATGTCTGGGTTCGGGAGTCGGTTACGCAAGGGGAAGGTATTAGCACCCTCACGTCCGTCGTACTCGACGGGATCCATGCTTGTTGTGTTTACTGGACGAGTTGGTTTATCTATCTACCTATCAAGGCTGGCTTAAAAGAAAAGAAAAATGACTCGGCAAAGCGTCGCGCTTCATGCCTACGTATTCTCATCAGAGAATGAGAAATCAGAGTCAACGTAGTTCGACTTACTACGGGTTACGGGGAAGGTGGCTCGCCAATACATCAGTATTGTGCCTACGTACTCTCAACAGGTATGAGAGATTAGAGCTTACGTAGTTCGGGCTACTACGGATTACGGGGATTCAGATTCATCTGTTTTATCGAGTAGGGTTAAACAGCAGTTCCAGTAGTTAGGGACAAAGCCTGTGTGCGGTGGCGCTGAAGTTTAACGACACTCTTTTCTTCAGAAAAGCTTCCTTTGAATTACGGGCCCACGGGGCAAAAAGGTTTGAAGTTTGTTTTTTGTCTTTTACGGAAGAAGTGTTTTTTATTTTGTTTGCAATTTCAATCGCACTAAAGACTATGACCTGAGAGCGAATATGTTGCATGTCACCCAAAGGGTACCATACTAACATCCAGACTGTTGAAAAGAAACTCTCCAACAACCCTTTCTCAGATAGCTTAAGGCTCGTAACGTACGAAAGAAATCATTCATGATTACTGTATCTTAAGCTGTTTTGAGATGAGAAGAGAACAAGCTCACCTACGGGGAGACTATCAAGTCCTAATGTTGTCATGCCAAGGATTCATCCTATGGTTGAGGTTTGAAATAGGGAACTCCTATAAGTTATCATGCATAGGTTTCAACCTAAAGTTCTATCATCACTTCCTTATCAAAGGAAGTGAGAGTCCTAAGGGATCATGTCAATGATAAACAGAAACAGATAAAGCATCAGCTTAAACAGTAAACAGTGAACAACTGTAAAATGCATGCAATGCAAGTGAGGGAGGAAATGTGTGTGGGACATCAGCCTCCACAAGCTCATCTCGACCTCAAGCCAGATATAAATAACAGTAATCATACAGAAGAAATGAAATAAAGTGTTGTCAAGCAAAACAATGAGCCACCGCAGTCATACAAAAGAAATGTAATAAAATGCTATCAAGCAAACAAACCACATGGGCAAGGGAGCTGGGCTCTACCGAATACCCGCAAGCAAAGCCATACAGTAAAAATACAAGCAGAGGGAGCAACTCAACCTCTAGTGCAATCATGCTCCTAGATTAAAGTCAATCTAGATATGGACTTATTCTAATGCATCAAGCAAATCAAACAAGGCACATCAATACAGAAAAGAAAACAGACAAGAAAGCAGGTCAACAACTCTTCCTCATCCAAGCTTCAGCTCTCCTAACAGCACTCTAGTCTTCAGACTTCAACCACCCTTCAAGGCTATCATCTTTCATGACAAATATCAACTTGTTTCTCCAGGGTTTCAATCCATCAATCATAAGTATCCACTTGTTCTCTATTCTTCAAGCTTCAGCTCTTCAGTCAATTCCACCCTCAGGCTTCAACCCTAACTACAAGTATCAACTTGATCTTTCAGGCTCTCAATGCATCAATGCAAGTATCAACTTATCCTTTATCCCTCAAGCCTTAGCTCTTCACTCAACTTCAATTGAATCCTCTTCACAAGCATCAACTTGTTCTTCTTGCTTCAGCTCTCTTTGATTTACCAGTATCAACTAGCCTTCTTCTCCTACAAGCTTCAGCTTCTCAGAGTAGTCTTCAGTCACATGGAAGTGTCAACTTCATCTTGCAATCTTCAAGCCTCAGCTCTTCTCCATTGGGTCTTTAAAGTATCAACTTGTTCTTCTTGCTCTCCAAGCTTCAGCTGCAAGGACAATGCTCAAGGAATCATCCTCTTTCACACTCTTCAATGAAGTCCTCATCTTCAAACTCAAGTCCAACATCTTTCAAGATACTCAAACCAGAAGGCAATTGATTTAACAGGGTGAGTGGAAATGATAAACAGCTTACTGACAACCAAGGGAAGCCTGT
This sequence comes from Lathyrus sativus, assembly GCA_963859935.3. Classification (NCBI taxonomy): domain Eukaryota; kingdom Viridiplantae; phylum Streptophyta; class Magnoliopsida; order Fabales; family Fabaceae; genus Lathyrus; species Lathyrus sativus. Next base: position 18,525 of record CAWUDS030005482.1, on the reverse strand, counting down.
AAGGGTTCATCATTATGAGAGACTGGTTCCCTCTAAGTTCTACTTCCCAGATAAAGCCACTCATCCCTCCAAAGGAGAGATGTGAATATCTGAGAAGGACTTTTAGTCATGGGGAGGAATGGAAGCACAAGATGCTTTCCATATTTTTGAAAGAAATCATTCTAGCTCTAAGGCTCTCCCTAGGTCTCCTATTTCCTACATCTTCATCAGACACCTTCAGGCACAAACAAATCCAAAGCTCCAAGCCACTTCAAGCAACTTCAAGCATCCTCACCTTGTCTTCAACTTGCCTTCTATCTCAACCAAAGGCAAACAAAACAAAAACCCTAGTCTAAGGGAACTAAAGAAGTTAGTCTAGTTGAGTTAGTAAGTTAGGATCACCTAAAACTAGCACCTAAACTAAAATCAATCAAAAATAGGAAGCTATCCTATAAATTTCTACAAATATTCCTAAGGGAACCTAGGTCAATCATGACTCTACCATATTAATTTCAGATATCCAATCATCAAATAAGACCTAGAAATAAATTCTACATTATGAGGTACTAAACCTAAACCCTAAAAAGGAAGCACCTAAATATCAATCTAGAAAGCACACCTATTTTCATCACAAAAATGTGAGAAAAATGCTATGGGAGTATACATGTCTAACCTAATCACACACAAAAAATTAGGATCAAAATCAACACCAAGTGATCACACTAAATTCCACAAAATTATGTATCAAACATAACCATTTTAATATCAATTAAAATATAAAATTCCCATAAAATCAGAAAATACATGAAATGAAAATATTTTTTATCTAAACAATACTAGACTCACTCATGAGTAAAATTCAAAAAGAATGGGTTTAATTGGATTAATTTTCAATTTTATGTGATTTTTACAAGAACCATGAATAAAATGAAAAAAATAAAGAAAATCCAAATAAAAGAATAAAGGCACGGTGTGGATAGTAACCAGAATCAGTACAAATTATGGATTTGGCCATCAGGGGGGTGTGAATATCAGCCAATTCACTAAGCCCAGCATCAGCTACTAAATGAAACGATGCGTTTCATTAATCAGATCCTTCACAAACTGAAATTAAAACATGGCCATTGGATCATGCTCCCAGTCAAAGTCCAACCCTCATCCAACGGTGCTAACATCATCTTCTACCTTTTGAAGGCCTGAACTTCGCGCCCAGCTCCGGCCACCACCGGTGGTGCTCCAGTCACCATTCCCAACCCTAGTTCTCTCTAGGATCCTCCATTGCAAATGGTCAAAACATGAAACTCATCCCAAATTTTGTCACGAGTTCAACCATACCCTTTATTCAACCTAAATCCTCAAGATTCACCATATCCAATTCTCAACCGAAAATGGTAATGCACCTATTTTGTCACTAATTCTCAAATTAACTATCTGAAATCCATCCTACACCGTTCTACAATGCATCTAATACCTTAATTCATCTTGATTCTACCTAAATCATGCTAGGGAAAGAAAGTTACCAACCTGAAAATCTTGGATGAACAGATGCACTAAACCTCCAATTCAAGCTCTACAATCTTTCAGACACGATCAATGAACCCTCTCCTTGCTTCTGTATGCAAAAGAACTGGTTGAAAGCTCCTAAATCTTGAAACCCGATGGTGAGTTGCAGGTGGAAAAATTCACTTGCTCATACACTATTCAGCCACGAATTCTCTTGGATTATGATCTGGAATCACTCCTTAGCATCCATGGAAGAAGTTTCAATCAAGAAAATGGATGGAAAGTGAAGAATTTTGTGAAACCGAATTCAATTGCAAGCCCAGAAATCTCAATCTCAATCTATGCTCTCTCCTTCAATCATCACCAACCTTTGCATTGGATCAACTCTACTCAATATATAGATGAGGTTTGGATGATCTAGAACCCTCTAGATCCTTCTAATGAGAGTTTCCACTTCTCATGTCATGAGATTTTCAAACACATCTCATGATATGCATAATTCTGTTTGCAGCTTGAAACCAACCTCAATCTCTTTCAATTTCTCCCCTAGTGACATTTTGAAAGAGTTTAGCTTGCAAAAGACCTTGCTCATGCCTTGATTCTAGGTTTTGCACATGTTGCTTAATATGCAAGTCATTACTTTTCAAAGCAAGTCCACAATTTAGACCTCAAATCAAAAATGTGGCTAAACCAATGTTCTTAAAATGTTTTCTAGAGTCAAAATGATATATTACATGCCATGGTTTGGATGTGTAGGTTGAAAATTTCAATTTCCAACTTTGTTTATTTAACTTATGCCCTTATTTTAGGTCATTTTTGCAACTTTGAGCTACAAGCATTTCCATCATCTTATGTCCTCCTTACTAGCCTTAAAACTTCATTTTGAACAAGTTTGATGTTGAACATTTTTCCATTTGAAGCTTGGATATAGGAGTTATGGCCTTATGCTTGAAATGACCTGTAATCTCCAAATGACCAAAATACCCTTGACTTGTCAAAGCCATAACTTGAGTTCTACAAATACTATCAAGGACTTATAGTACTCTCTAGAAATCTAAGAAGATAAGTAACAACATTCACGTTGACCAAAAATTCATAGGAATCATCCTTCTGGGGCAAACGTGTCATGCAAGTTGGGTAACTTTCAAGCTCCAAATTCACATGCCTCAGATGACTTGTAACTTGTCAAAGTCATAACTTAAGTTCTACAAATCCTATCAAGGACTTATAGTACTCTCTAGAAAGATAAGATCAAGCTCTACAACATTCATGTTGGGGGCAAGATGATATGACAATCAAATCTTGAGCTAAATTGCCTTGAAGATAGGGGTCAAACTAGGGGATTTTACACTATCAAGCCTTAGAAACCCTAGCTTGAAACTTCTCAAACTCTCCAATCATGATGAGTTAAACTTGCAATCATCCTTATAACCTCTAAATCTATCAATCCATGATCACATGGCTCTTGGATTAGGTTTCAACCTTCTCCAAATCATCAGTTGACTTAGGGTTGACCCAGTCAAACCCTAATTGCACCAATCATGGCTGAGTCTTCTTAATCTTGCACAATGACCTATCTAGGCCTCATGATGGCTTTCAAGACATCTCATAAGCTCTCTCAAGGCTTCAAGTCCTTCTTCATGGCTTCAGAATCATCTGAGGTCTTCCCACAACTCTCAAGTTAGGAGGCACACCCTCTTGGTCTCAACCACTCTCTTTGAGGATCTCCTAACTTCTCTGACAAAGATATCAACCCTTTAACATTTGAATAACCTCCTTAGCTAGCTTCATGGTCTTGTATAGCTCTTGATTGGTAATCATACCTCTTGATCTCCTGCATACATATCAATGAAATGCAAATGATAATGCTAATGTGAATGAAATGAAACATAAGCTAGGTAAAGAAATGTTGGTCAAATTTTGGGGTGCAACAGCAGTGCATCCTTTATTTCTAAAGGAATTTTAATGCCTACTTTAAATGACATGGTCGGGTCTTCCCTGAGCTGGATAGACTCAAAATTGTCATCTGGCATCAGCCAAACCTCGTCTTCACGAGTATCAATTTCGAACGCGCCAGAATCTCTCGACTTTCCTTATGCTTTTACTTCTATGGTCGCAACCAATGCCAAAAGATTATTTTGGATGATTTCTTTAATCTACTCCGCTTCATCTGCGTAGGCAGTAAAGGAGACTGAGTTTCCCTCTATGTTATGGTAAGTCACTTTCAAATTGACTGGAGATGCCACTGGATTTAGTCTCGCTCTGAAGGATTTCCCTAAGATACCTCTAAAGGCACCCCGACACGGTATTATTAGAAATTTGAGGACCACTTTTCTTTTGTGATATTCTTCCCTAACAGTCATTGTTAGATCCATAAATCCTTGAGGACTAGTGACTGAATCGTTGAATACTAGTAGATATCCTCTTCCATGCAGACTTAGGTATGCTTATCAGATACATATCAGATCCATCATGTTTGAGCAGAGGATGTTACACAAACTTCTGTCATATACGATAATCCATGGTGACTGGAAGAATCAAAGGTATATCGGCATTAGGAATTCCATTAATCTTATTGCGATCTAGCCATAGCTATAAGAATTACCATTTCTACTTCTCATGTTTCAATTGCATATTCGATTTCAAATTAAGATTGACTTAAAGATAAAAATTAGAGGGAATTAGATTTCGTTTTCCATATATTGTACCATTATTCCGTTCGGGAACCAGAAATGGATGTTCTACCTTTGCTTAAAAACAAAAAATAGAGATAGTTGGATAATTGGTGATCTTGAATGGTGGTCCCGATCTCCTTTACGGTGTCGCAAGGTGGATCTGTATGGTTAGCACTCACATGTCCAAGTCAATTTAAGATTCAAGATGAGTACAATAAAAGTGGAGATTGTTAGAACACAGATTGGTTCTTAGTTATATCTTTATGTTTTGATGATAACACTAATGAAATTTTGTATTAAGAAATTATATGCTCTAAATTTGTTCAAGTATTTTTTGAAGGTGAGAAAATACTTAGAGGAGGGGGGGGGGGGGGGTTGAATAAGTATGAAGATAAAACTTAGAAGTAAAAACTCAAGTATTTTTTATCCTGGTTCGTTGAACTCAACTACTCCAGTCCACCCTATCTAGAGTGATTTACCTTTCTCAAACAAGGACTTAATCCACTATTTAATCAACTGATTACAATAGTAAGCACTAAGAACAACTGTTCAAAGTCTTCTCAAGAACTACTGATCCCAACTGGATCTTCTTAAGGAACTATTACAATGAAATGTAAGATTAATACAAGTGTATAAATGCTTCTAACAAGCTTTATCACAACAGTGATTTTTCACTTAATGTTAAGAACAAAAGAATAAACTCAACAATAAGAATATTTTATGAGAGCTTGTAAGAGTTTCTATCATAGATTCGTTGGTTCTTGATCACTTTGAAGAAGATGAGGAAGACTTGCTTTTATATGCACAGTAGTCCACAATGTCTTGACGTTGGAGGCTGTGTACTAAAAAGGCATGAACCTTTTTTGTCTTTACATCACATGACCTTTTCTGGAAGTAGAATGCACAGAGAAATGCTTTTTGTCTGTGTTCTAGTGTCAAGCATGAAAGAGGAAAGAGTCGTTGAGCCAAATCAAAAGATATTACTTTGAGTTCTTCTTCAACAAGTATTTCTTTTCAGCAAAGTTAACCATCGGATTTTGCATGATCAGAGTCTTGGATACCCATCAGATTTTGCTGAATCAGAGTAATGCAGTAAGTGTGCTTTAGCGTGTAGTTCTATTATAACAGAGTTTTATGAATCAGATCCTCAGTACATACAGCGTGTAGTACTCTCAGAGTCTTCTGAAAAACTGTGCTTCTTAACTCTCATACAAAGTTCTTCAATGCTTCAGAGTCTTCAGATCTATTAGAGTCTTCTGCTTCAGATCCTTCTGCAGACAGCGCTCAGATTCTTCTATAAGATGATTTTGACTCTTCAGAGCCTTCCATAGTTCCATGTTCAGATTAATTTGCTCTTGGATGTATATATACTTTAATCATCTGCAGCAAATATTCATGAACCAATTTTAGAGTATATAATTCTTTAATACAAAATTTCATAAGAGTTATCATCAAAACATAGAGATATTACTAAGACACAATTTGTGTTCTTACAATCTCCCCCTTTTTGATGATGACAAAACATGAGAAATTTTGTTCAATAAAAAAAACAGTAATTATAACTCCCCCTGAGATTAAGAATCTCCCCCTGAAATGAATACTCTAAGGAAAAGAATACTTCCCTTTTTGCTTGAGTGTATTTCAGAATCAGAGTCTGATGACTTCTTTCAAACACAGAGTCTGGTTAATCAGAGTCTGATGACTTCTTTCAAACATAGAGTCTGGTTAATCAGAGTCTGATGACTTCTTTCAAACACAGAGTCTGGTTTTGCATTTAGACTCAGAGTACAATTTGCTTCAAGAATCAGAGTTTGGTTGGGTAATTCTCAGGATAACTTCAATGAATTTATTTTGTCAGATTGAAACAATAGAATCTGAAAGACTTAAATTCAAAGATAGTTAATAATATGTCTGAATTTTGTTTTAGTATTTGCTTATGGATTGAACAATCAGATTCTTTTTCTCCCCCTTTTTGTCATAATCAAAAAGATGTGTAAAGACAAAAAAATAATAGAAGAAAAGCAAACCAAACAATTTCATTCATTCAGATGGTTCACATAACAGATGATAAAAAACAAGCAATAGAAAACAGATGCAAAATAACAGTGCAAAAACATGAAAAGAAACTAAGGTTGACGAGATGCAATCAGGGTCAGAAGATCTGTGATCTTTGTAGTAGACTCTTCTTGCTTGGTCATCCAAGTCTTAATCTCTTCAGTGGTTTGTTCTTGTTTGATCATCTAGGACTTGATTTCCTTAACCTCTTTCACAAGTTCTGAATTTTCAGGCTTCACTTCAGATGCAGACGCATCAATGTCCATATCAGATGCAACATCTTCAGATGGAGAGTCTTCAGCGGGAGCAGCTTCCAGAAGTAGCACTGGTGGTTTGGGAATGCTCATCAGAGTCTGTCTTACCAACTCAGCAAACTTTGCCTTAGCATCTTCAGCACAAACTTTCTTGAGATGAGAGGCCACCACGTTGAACTTAGAGATAAATTTATCCCAAGCAGCTTCAGACTTAATAGGATCTATACTGAACAGACACTCTTCTTCCACACGTGCAATCCCCATACGAACTTCCTTTTTGAAATTTTCAAACAGTTTATCAACATCTGATCTAGGGTTGGGGTAAAGATATTCCTCAAGAGTCACTTTTTCAGCAGATTCAGAGTTTGGCTGAGGTTGTTCACAAGTGGTGTTAGGAGGTGTTGGATCAGATGGTGGTTGTTCAGATGGTTGAGGTGCAGATTGTTGAGGTTCAGATGGTTGAGGTTCAGATGGCTGTGGTATGGTGAGTTGAGGTGTAGGGGTTGGTGAAATTTCAGCTTCAGATGATGAATGTTGAAAATCTGAGAGGTTGAATTTTGAAAGAAGTGAAAGTCTACGATTTGTTTGGTCAGGTGCTGATAGATCAGAAAATGCAGGTTTGAAAGGATCAGGAATGTGTAAACAAGAGGGTGAGTGAACTTCTGATTCAGAATCAGATGATTCAATGGAATGACATGAGGTGGATGACAAGACAACCATGGTTGCAAGTGGTTCTAAATCAAGAATGTCATTTGAGGGTTCTGGAACAGGTAACAGTTGTTCTATTATTAAGGGATGTTCAGATGGAGTTGGTTGGGGAGGTTCAGATGAAATGGGTGGAGATTGATGTTCTGGTAGTTGTTGTTGTTGTTCTGGTTGTAGTTGTTGTTGTTCTGGTTGTAGTTGTTGTTTGAGGTGGTTCAAATGGAGTTTGTACAGAAGATGGTTGAGAAAGTGTAGTTTGAGATGGAGGGGGTTCAAATGTATGAATTCTAGATGATGGTGGTACAAATGATTGTAGTCTAGAAGGTGATGGAGGAGGTGAAGGTAATGGAGAGTGAATGGTTGGAGTTGGATTAATTGTTAATACCTGTTCGATAGTTTCTCTTATGTCTTCCAGACTTGCCTCTGGAGGATTGGGTTTCACTTTCTTTACCTTCTGAGGCTTAACAGCAGCTTCAGAGGATTTTCTCTTTGGCTGAGCCTCAGATCCTTCTTCAGCAATCTTCTTTGAACGCCTTTCTCTAACAAGATTAGGCAGAACTTGTCCTTCCTTTTGTACGATGTTCACAGGCAGAGGAACACCATTTAACAGACAATCAGCTATGTAGGCTAAGATGATCTCCCTTGGTTCGTCAGCACTGAACATTGGAAAATCTTCAACAGAAATCCTTCTGTTACTTACATCCTTAGTAGCAATTTTCTTAGGTTTGCTGGCAAGCTCTGTAATGACTTTCATCCTCTTCAGAGTATTGCCATTGATGATAGAGCCTATGACATATGACAGATCCTCTGCCAATCCAGTATCATACAGATATTTCACAAGACCATTCTCTGTTAGAATGTCTGATTTCAGTCTACCCATAGGAATCCAATTCCTAACTTTTCCAGTTTTGACTCTTACATCTTCTCTTGTTTCCTTTATATGATTCAGAAGGTGACTAAACAGAAGATAAGGCAAGTCCACCTTCTTTCCCTTGCTCATACAGAACATAAAGTATAGTTGTTCTGCACTGACATAATCTGGGAATTTGATGATTTTCTGTGAAAGATGGAACTCATGAAAATCTTGGCCCAGATCCTGTAGACTGGCTTCAGTTCCCTTACTTTGCTAGTTGGTTCCCCAAAAATAGTAACTTCTTGAAACACATCAGCAAGATCCACACGAGCAGATTGTAGACTGTTTCACCATCAGTTTCAGAGTACCCAATGAGTTGTCTGATCAGCTTCTCAGTAATCACAATCTCCTTTCCAAGGACAGAAGAATGGATGAATTTAGGGCACACCTGAGCATGTATCCAAAATTCTTTCACCAAAGTTGGATAAACAGGACCCATAAGCCTGTCAAAATACTTTGTCCAACTCTGAGTTTGAATGGTTGAAGAAAGATTAAATCCATTTTCTTCAATGGACTCAAAATCTATGAAGCATTCACTCAGAACTTCCAGTTCTATAGTTGGAGTGAGAAGAGTTCTCACAGGTTCCTTGTAAGCTTCAGCAGTGGTTGATTGCATCTGAGCAGATGTTGATGAAGAAGATGCCATTGTTGTTCTTGAGAGAGAGGTTTTAGGTTTAGGATTTAGGTGAAGAGCAAAGAGAAGACAGAAATGCATAAAAGGTTCGTGAAGTGAAAAGTATGAAATGATGTGATTTGTGGTATCTATAGATAAAATCAGGCACACAAATAATCACATAAGCACGCTTCACATAGCATTAAATGAAAAAGTAAAAACATCATTGCACAGCAATTATGATTCTGACAGATGGGGGGAAAATCAAGAAAAGTCATATTTTCAAAGCAGTACTTCAGACGTTAATTCAGTAACGTGCACTCTACCTTTTCAGTTTCTGAGCTACACGTGTTTGCTTGCTTGTGCTTCTGAAATCTCTTGAGAAATGAAACGTTAGCCAACGTTCAGATCCTCTGAGCATTGTTAGTTCAGATTTACACAAGTAAAATAATTCAAGAAAAATGAATAAATTAACAAATGAAATACTTCAGAGCATTAAACATTTTGCATCTGAGAAGTTTGCCTCTGATAAATATTATTCTGGACAAAAATCCATACCAATATTTTTCAGAATAAACTTGAACCTATCTTCAGCAAGGGGTTTTGTAAAATATCAGCCCATTGATGATCTGAATCAACAAAAGCTAAGTTTATAATACCCTTCTGAACATAGTCTCTGATAAAATGATGTTTAATTTCTATATGTTTTTCCTTAGAGTGTAAAATTGGATTTTTAGACAAGCATATAGCAAAGGTATTATCACAGAAGATAGATACATTACTCTCAAAGATCTGATAGTCCTCTAATTGACTCTTCATCCAGAGCATCTGCGTGCTACATCCAGCAGCAACAATGTATTCTGCCTCTGTTGTAGAAAGTGCAATTGTGGGTTGCTTCTTGCTGTACCATGAGATCAGATGACTTCCAAGGAACTGACAGCTTCCAGAAGTACTTTTACGCTCTACTTTGTCTCTAGCATAGTCAGCATCACAGAATCCAACTAATGTATATTTATCAGATCTTCTGTAACACAGACCCACGTTAGTAGTACCTTTCAGATACCTTAGAATCCTCTTAACAGCAGTTAAGTGAGATTCTCTAGGATCTGATTGGAATCTTGCATATAAGCATACAGTAAACAGAATGTCAGGTCTAGAAGCATTTAAGTAGAGAAGAGATCCTATCATACCTCTGTAGAGTTTCTGATCCACTTTCTTACTTACCTCTTCCTTGCCTAGTGTACTAGTTGGATGCATGGGAGTCTTTGCCATCTTACTATCAGTCATGTTAAATTTCTTCAGAAGTTCTTTAACATATTTGGTCTGATGAATGTAAGTGCACTCTGGAGTTTGGTTGACTTGAATTCCCAGAAAGAATCTCAATTCACCCATCATGCTCATTTCAAATTCTGCCTGCATACATTGAGCAAACTCCTTTCCCGGCATAGTATTGGTAGATCCAAATATAATATCATCCACATATATTTGACATATTAGAAGATCTTTCTTAAATATTTTACAAAAGAGTGTTGTGTCCACTTTGCCTCTGATGAAGTTTTTCTCCAGAAGAAAATTACTTAATCTCTCATACCAAGCTTTGGGAGCTTGTTTTAAACCATACAGAGATTTCTTTAGTTTAAAAACATGTTCTGGAAATTTTTCACTCTCAAAACCAGGAGGCTGGTGAACATAAACTTCTTCTTCTATAATACCATTTAAAAAGGCACTTTTAACATCCATCTGATATAGAGTGATGTTATATTGTGCAGCAAATGAAATAAGAAGGCGTATAGATTCTAACCTTGCCACTGGAGCATAAGTTTCAGTGTAACCAATACCTTCTTGTTGACTGTACCCTTGAGCAACAAGTGTTGCCTTATTTCTTTCAACTTCCCCTTTCTCATTAAGCTTGTTTCTGAAGACCCATTTAGTTCCAATTATGTTAAATCCTTTTGGTCTTGGAACTAAGTCCCACACATCATTTCTAGTGAACTGATTTAGCTCTTCTTGCATGGCACTAATCTAGTCATTGTCTTGCAGAGCTTCATCCAAAGTGGTTGGTTAAATTATTGACACCAGTCCAAATAATGATGCTTCAGAGGATCTGAGGAAGGATCTTGTTCTGATAGGGTCATCCTTCTTTCCAATGATCACATTCTCTGGATGAGAAGCTTTGATTCTGGAAGATGATCCTCTAACAGTTGATTCTTCAGAAATGTTTAAGTTGTTCATCTGAGAAGTCAAAGGAATTGCATCTGGCGTTGCTTCTGGTTCCTTCACTTGAGCTTTGTCTGCCTCTGAGCCTTCAGAGTCTGTGAAGACTACTTCTCTATCTGTAGAACTTTCAAACTGCTTTGGCTTTTTAATGCCAAGCTTATCATCAAATCTAACATGTATAGATTCTTCCACAATCTGTGTTTAAGTATTGTATACTCTGTAGCCCTTAGAGCGTTCAGAATATCCAAGCATGAAACACTTATGTGCTTTAGAATCAAACTTGCTAAGATTCTCTTTAGTGTTCAACATATAACAAATACATCCAAAAGGATGAAAATAAGCAATGTTGGGCTTTCTGTTCCTCCACAATTCATAGGGAGTCTTTTCCAGAAGAGGACTTACAGACACTCTGTTCTAAATGTAACATGCTGTGTTGATTGCTTTTGCCCAAAAGTGCTTTGCCAGATTAGTCTCATTGATCATGGTTCTGGCCATTTCTTGCAGAGTTCTATTTTTCCTCTCTACAACTCCATTCTGTTGTGGAGTTCTAGGACAGGAAAAATCATGAGCAATGCCATTTTCATTAAAATATTTTTCAAAATATTTGTTTTCAAATTCACCACCATGATCACTTCTGACTTTTATAATTTTGAAATCTTTTTCATTCTGGACTTGTTTGCAGAAGTCAAAGAACACAGAATGTGACTTATCCTTGTGTTTTAGGAACTTTACCCATGTCCATCTACTATAGTCATCAACAATGACTAATCCATACTTCTTGCCTCTAATGGATGCAGTTTTCACTGGTCCAAACAGATCAATATGAAGTAATTCTAATGGTCTGGAAGTAGAAACAACATTTTTTGATTTAAAAGAGGATTTTGAAAACTTCCCTTTTTGACATGCTTCACAAAGAGAATCTGAGGTGAACTTCAACTTAGGAAGTCCTCTGACAAGATTAAGTTTATTAATATGAGATATACGTCTCATATTAATATGCCCTAATCTTCTGTGCCAGACCCATTGCTCCTCATTAACAGACAAGAGGCATTTAACATTCTAAACCTTACGTTCTGAAAGATTTATTTTATAAATGTTGTTCTTCCTCTTTCCACTAAATAGGATTGAGCCATCCTTTTGACTAATAGCTTTACAACATTTTTAATTAAAGACTATGTCATAACCATTGTCACTTAATTGACTTATGGACAATAGATTATGCTTTAATCCTTCTACAATTAAAACATTAGTAATAGAGGGAAGGTTACCATTTCCAATAGTGCCAGATCCAATGATCTTTCCCTTCCGATTCCCTCCAAATTTTACGTCACCTCCAGATCTAAGCTCCAGACTTTGGAACATAGACCTTTCTCCCGTCATATGTCGCGAGCATCCAGAGTCCAGGTACCATGACTGGCGTCCTGACCTTGCTGCTAAGAACATCTGCAACAGGAATTATTTTACTCTTAGGTACCCAGATCTTCTTGGGTCCTTTTGGGTTAGTTGTTCTGAAGGTTCGTCTAAACTTATGTTTTTCAACATAAGGTTTATTCTGACTAGCCTTAGATTTAAACACATGAATGTTCTTTTCAGAACTAGTGTGTTTGATATCATTCAAGTGACCAAATTTAAAGTGGGAATATAAAGGAGTCTTCTTGATGATAATTTTATCAACAGGTTTTGGATTTAAATCAGAGGAAGATTTGTATCCAATTCCTTTTCTGTTATTTCTGCTAACTCCATAGATCATAGAAGTCATTTTGCTTCTGTCTATGCTTTTAGCAAGAAACTTCTGAAAGCTGCAGTCATATTTTTCCAAAATATTTTTGCATTCAGACTCAGTTTCAGAGTCAGAGTCTTGTTGAGCTAATTTAAAATCATTTTTCATTTTTAAGTTCTTTTCATTTAGCTCAGCCACCTCTGATTTGAGAATATTATTCTCAGATACAAGATTGCTTTGACGCTCCTTGTATTTGAGCTTAATATTATTATAGCTCTTCAGAACCTCTGATAACACTTTGATAAGTTCATCTTTAGTGAGTTTAGCCATTACCTCTTCAGCGTCAGAGTCAGATTCAGAGTCAGATTCAGATCCTGAAATTTCTTCCTCCTGATCTTCTATGTCTGCCATCAATGCTACGTTGGCACATTCTTCTTCTGTCTCAGATTCAGATTCAGATGTATCTGAATCATCCCAGGTTGCCATTAGAACCTTCTTCTTCTTATCAAATTTTCTTTTAGGCTTTTCTTTCAGAAGCTTTGGACATTCATTTTTGTAATGCCCATGTTCTTTACACTCGTAGCAGACAACCTCCTTTTTGCCAGATCTTCTGTGTCCAGAAGATTCCTTTCTTTGGTCAGACTTCCTGAAGTTTTTAAACTTCTTTCCTTTATGCTTCCAGAGTTTGTTTATTCTTTTGGACAACATGGATAATTCATCTTCATCTTCATATGAGGAATCTTCAGAGCTTTCCTCTATTACCTGCAACGCTTTAGCAGATTTATTAGATTTTAAGGCAATTGACTTACCTTTCTTTTGAGGCTCATCTTCCTCAAGTTCAATTTCATGGCTCCTTAGTGAGCTGATTAGTTCCTCCAAGGAAATTTGGTTCAGATCTTTAGCCATTTTCAGCGCAGTCACCATAGGTCTCCATCTGGTAGGTAAGCTTCTGATGATCTTCTTCACGTGATCAGCAATAGAGTAACCTTTATCCAGAACCTTTAGTCCAGCTGTAAGTATTTGAAATCTGGAGAACATGGCTTCAACAGATTCAGCTTCTTCCATCTTGAAAGCTTCATACTTATGAATTAGAGCCAGAGCCTTTGTTTCCTTGACTTGAGAGTTTCCCTCATGAGTCATTTTCAAGGACTCAAACATGTCAAATGCAGTTTCTCTATTTGTGATCTTTTCATACTCAGTGTGAGATATTGCATTTAACAATATTGTTCTAGCCTTGTGGTGATTTCTAAATTCCTTCTTTTGGGCTTCTGTCATAGATTTTCTATCTACTTTCTTGCCATTCCCATCAATGGGATGAACATATCCATCTATGACCAAATCCCATAAATCAGCATCATAACCAAGGAAAAAACTTTCAATCCTGTCTTTCCAATAATCAAATTTCTCCCCATCAAACATAGGGGGTTTAGTACTGATTCTGTCTCTTTCTTCATACTTGTTAGATGTTGAAACATCAGCCATTATAAACAACCAAATATAAGTATCAAAGTTTTTCTCACTGGATCTTTTTTGTCACTGTGAAGTGGTAGCACACACAGAACCGGAGCTCTGAAGCCAACTGAAGGTGAGAAAATACTTAGAAGGGGGGGGGGGGGGGTTGAATAAGTATGAAGATAAAACTTAGAAGTAAAAACTCAAGTATTTTTATCCTGGTTCGTTGAACTCAACTACTCTAGTCCACCCTATCTAGAGTGATTTGCCTTTCTCAAACAAGGACTTAATCCACTATTTAATCAACTGATTACAATAGTAAGCACTAAGAACAACTGTTCAAAGTCTTATCAAGAACTACTGATCCCAACTGGGTCTTCTTAAGGAACTATTACAATGAAATGTAAGATTAATACAAGTGTATGAATGCTTCTAACAAGCTTTATCACAACAGTGATTTTTCACTTAATGTTAAGAACAAAAGAATAAACTCAGCAATAAGAATATTTTATGAGAGCTTGTAAGAGTTTCTATCACAGATTCGTTGGTTCTTGATCACTTTGAAGAAGATGAGGAACACTTGCTTTTATATGCACAGTAGTCCACAAAGTCTTGACGTTGGAGGTTGTGTACTGAAAAGGCCTGAACCTTTTTTGTCTTTACATCACATGACCTTTCCTGGAAGTAGAATGCACAGAGTAATGCTTTTGGTCTTTGTTCTAGTGTCAAGCATGAAAGAGGAAAGAGTCGTTGAGCCAAATCAAAAGATATTACTTTGAGTTCTTCTTCAACAAGTATTTCTTTTCAGCAAAGTTAACCATCAGATTTTGCATGACCAGAGTCTTGGATACCCATCAGATTTTGCTGAATCAGAGAAATGCAGCAAGTGTGCTTTAGCGTGTAGTTCTATCAGAGCAGAGTTTTATGAATCAGATCCTCAGTACATACAGCGTGTAGTACTCTTAGAGTCTTCTGAAAAACTGTGCTTCTTAACTCTCATACAAAGTTCTTCAATGCTTCAGAGTCTTCAGATCTATTAGAGTCTTCTGCTTCAGATCCTTCTGCAGCTTCTGCTTCAGATTCTTCTGTAGCTTCTGCTTCAGATCCTTCTGCAAACAGCGCACAGATTCTTCTATAAGATGATTCTGACTCTTCAGAGCCTTCCATAGTTCCATGTTCAGATTAATTTGCTCTTTGATGTATATATACTTTAATCATCTGCAGCAAATATTCATGAACCAATTTTAGAGTATATAATTCTTTAATACAAAATTTCATAAGAGTTATCATCAAAACATAGAGATATTACTAAGACACAATCTGTGTTCTTACATTTTTGTTGCAGATATTAAATTTAATATTCCTCTGAAAGCAAAAATGGATCTGAATGTTGAACTACACAAGGCTCTGAAGCGTTAGAAGCATCTCTTAGAAGACTCTGAGCGCTGCCTACAGAAGGATCTGAAGCAGAAGCTACAGAAGCATCTGAAGCATAGACTGAAGACTTTGTATGAAGAGTTTCAAGCATAGCTTTTCAGAAGACTCTGATAGTACTGTATGCTACAAGTACTGAGGATTTGTTCTCCAAACTCTGCTCTAATTAATCTCACGCTGAAGCACACTTGCTGCAACACTCTGATACAGCAAACTCTAAAGAACATCAAGACTCTGATCACTCAAGGATCTGATGTTGATTGCTGTGAAATAGAAACTTGTTGAAGAAGAATTCAAAGTTATATCCGTTGGTTATGCCAAACGACTCTTTCCTCATTTATGCTAGACACAAGAACACAGGAAAAAAGGATTTCTCTAAACGCTCTACTTCTAGGAAAGGTTAAGTCATGTGAAGACAAAAGGTTACAGCTACTTTACAGTACACGGTCTTCAAGCTTGCAACGTCTTGGATTTCTAAGTCTATAAAAGCAAGCCTTCGACAACTTTCTTCAGTTGACGAACATTGACAAAAATTGAACAATTCATTGAAAACTCTCTCAAAACTCTCATACAAATAATTATTATTTGCTAAATAGTTTTCATAAGTTCTTAAACTTAAGTGTAAATCACAGTTGTGGTATAGCTTTCTTAGAAGCATTTCAAACACTTGTTTAGTTTACATTTAATTGTAAAAGTTCCTTGAGAAGACCAAGTTGTGGTCAGTAGTTCTTGAGAAGACTAAGCACAGTTGTTCTTAGTGGTTGTTATTGTAATAAGTTTGATTATAGTGGATTAAGTCCTTGTGGAGAAAGGAAAATCACTCTTGATAGGGTGGACTGGATTAGTTGAGTTCAACGAACCAGGATAAAAATTATTGTGTTTTTATTGCTATAATATTTTCAAATCCTTATTCAACCCCCCCCCCCCCCCTTCTAAGTATTTTCTCACATTCAGTTGGTATCAGAGCTCCAGTTCTGTGTGTGTTATCACTTCACCGTGAACTGAAAAGATCCAGTTGAGAAAACTTTGATATATACTCTTGGTTGATATTATGGCTGAAGCTTCAACATCTAACAGCAACAACAGATATGAAGAAAGGGATAGAATCAGCACAAAACCCCCTATGTTTGATGGGGAAAAATTTGACTATTGGAAGGACAAAATAGAGAGTTTCTTCCTTGGTTATGATGCTGATTTATGGGACTTAGTCATTGATGGTTACGTTCACCCCATTGATGGGGATGACAAGAAAATTGATAGAAAATCTATGACTGAAGCCCAGAAGAAGGAGTTCAAAAATCATCACAAAGCTAGAACAATCTTATTAAATGCTATATCTCATACTGAGTATGAGAAGATCACCAACAGAGAAACTGCATTTGATTTGTTTGAGTCTTTGAAGATGACACATGAAGGGAACTCACAAGTTAAAGAGACCAAGGCTCTGGCGCTGATCCAGAAGTATGAAGCCTTTAAAATGGAAGAATCTGAATCTATAGAAGCTATGTTCTCTAGATTCCAGATCCTCACATCTGGATAAAAAAGTGTTGGACAAAGGCTATTCAACTACTGATCATGTGAAGAAGATCATCAGAAGCTTGCCAATCAGATGGAGACCTATGGTCACTGCTCTGAAGCTAGCAAAGGATCTGAACAAGATCACATTGGAAGAACTGATCAGCTCTCTGAGGAGCCATGAAATTGAACTTGAAGAAGACGAGCCTCAAAAGAAAAGGTAAGTCAATTGCTTTAAAATCTAACAAATATGTTAAAGCGTTACAGGTGTTAGAACAATGTTCTGAAGAGTCTTCTTCTGAAGAAGAAGATGAACTGTCCTTGCTGTCCAGAAGAATCAACAAACTCAGGAAGCACAAATAGAGGAAGTTCAAGAACTTCAAGAAGCTAGATCAATGCAAAGAGTCCTCTGGACACAAAAGATCTGGAAAGAAGGAGGTTGTTTGCTATGAATGCAAAGAACCTGGTCATTACAAGAATGAATGTCCAAAGCTTCTAAAAGAAAAGCCAAAGAGAAAGTTTGACAAAAAGAAGAAGGTTCTAATGGCAACTTGGGATGATTAAGATGAATCTGAATCTTCATCAGAGTCAGAAGAAAAATGTGCCAACATGGCACTGATGTCTGGTGTGGAAGATCAGGATGAAGGGTCATCTGGATCTGACTCTGATTCTGAATCTGACTCAGAAGAGGTACTTTTTGATCTCTCTAGGGAAGAACTTATTAAGGTTTTATCAGAATTCCTGAACAACTACAACCAGATTAAGCTCAAATGAAAGAAGCTTAAATGCAATCTTGAATCTGAGAATAGTTTGTTAAAGTCAGAAGTTGCTGAGCTCAAAGAAAATGAAAAACAATTTTGAAAATGCTCAACAAGACTTCAAATCTGAAACTAAGTCAAAATGCAAAAATATTTTAGAAGAATATGACTACAGTTTTCAGAAGTTTCTGGCTAAAAGCATAGATAGAAGCAAGATGGCTTCAATGATCTATGGAGTTAGCAGAAACAACAGGAAAGGAATTGGATATGAATCTTCCTCTGGAAAGGATTTAAATTCAATGCCTGTTGATAAACTTATCATTAAGAAGACTCCCTTATATTCTCATTTTAAGTTTGGTCATCTGAATGATATTAAACACACACGTTCTGATCAGAACGTTCCTGTGTTTAAACCAAAAGTTAGTCAGAACAAAACTGTTGTAAAAAGACAGAAGTTCAGACAAACTCTTAAGGCAACTAACCAAAAAGGACCCAAAAAGATCTGGGTACCTAAGGATAAGATAATACATGTTGCAGATGTATTTAGCAGCAAAGTCAAGACACCAGTCATGGTACCTGGACTCTAGATGCTCACGTCACATGACCGGAGAAAGGTTTATGTTCCAAAGCCTGGAGCTTAAATCTGAAGGAGACGTGAAGTTTGGAGGGAATCAAAAGGGCAAGATTATTGGCTCTGGTACTATTGGCAATGGTAACCTTCCCTCTATATCT
>CAWUDS030005481.1:0-10893 GCA_963859935.3 Lathyrus sativus | reverse complement strand
AATGTTTTACTTGTAGAAGGATTAAAGCATAATCTATTGTCCATAAGTCAATTAAGTGACAATGGTTATGACATGATCTTTAATCAAAAATGTTGCAAAGTTGTTAGTCAGAAGGATGGCTCAATCCTATTTAATGGAAAGAGGAAGAACAACATTTACAAAATCAATCTTTCTGAACTTAAGGTTCAAAATGTTAAATGCCTTATGTCTGTTAATGATGAGCAATGGGTCTGGCACAGAAGATTGGGGCATATTAATATGAGACGTATATCTCAGATTAATAAACTCAATTTGGTCAGAGGACTTCCTAAGTTGAAGTTCAACTCAGATGCTTTTTGTGAAGCATGTCAAAAAGGAAAATTTTCAAAATCTTCTTTTAAACAAAAAATGTTGTTTCAACTTCAAGACCATTAGAGTTACTTCACATTAATCTGTTTGGACCAGTGAAAATTGCATCCATCAGAGGCAAGAAGTATGGATTAGTCATTGTTGATGACTACAGCAGATGGACATGGGTGAAATTCCTAAAACACAAGGATGAGTCACATTCTGTGTTCTTTGACTTCTGCAAACAAGTCCATAATGAAAAAGATTTTAAAATTGTTAAAGTCAGAAGTGATCATGATGGCGAATTTGAAAATAAATACTTTAAAAAATATTTTAATGAAAATGACATTGCTCATGATTTCTCCTGCCCTAGAACTCCACAACAGAATGGAGTTGTAGAGAGGAAAAATAGAACTTTGCAAGAAATAGCCAGAACCATGATCAACGAGACTAATCTGGCAAATCGTTTTTGGGCAGAAGCAATAAATACAGCTTGTTATATTCAGAACAGAGTGTCTGTAAGACCTCTTCTGGAAAAGACTCCCTATGAATTATGGAGGAACAGAAAGCCCAACATTTCTTATTTTCATCCTTTTGGATGTATATGTTATATGTTGAACACTAAAGAGAATCTAAACAAGTTTGATTCTAAAGCACAGAAGTGTTTCATGCTTGGCTATTCTGAACGCTCTAAAGGCTACAGAGTATACAATACTGAAACACAGATTGTGGAGGAATCTATACATGTTATATTTGATGATAAGCTTGGCATTCAAAAGCGAAAGCAGTTTGAAAGTTCTACAGATAGAGAAGTAATTCTCACATACTCTGAAGGCTCAGAGGCAGAAAAGGTTCAAGTGAAAGGCCAGAAGCAACGCCAAATGCAACTCCTTTAGCTTCTCAAATGAACAACTTGAATATTTCTAAAGAATCAAATGTTAGAGGATCATCTTCCAGAATCAAGGCCTCTCACCTAGAGGATGTGATCATTGGAAAGAAGGATGACCCTATAAGAACAAAATCCTATCTCAAATCATCTGAAGCGTCATTATTTGGTTTGGTGTCAGTTATTGAACCAACTTCTGTGGATGAAGCTCTGCAAGACAATGACTGGATAATTGCCATGCAAGAAGAGCTCAATCAGTTCACAAGAAATGACGTTTGGGATTTGGTTCCAAGACCAAAAGGATTCAATATAATTGGAACTAAATGGGTCTTTAGAAACAAGTTGAATGAAAAAGGAGAAGTTGAAAGAAATAAAGCAAGGCTTGTTGCTCAAGGTTATAGCCAGCAAGAAGGAATTGACTATACAGAGACTTATGCTCCTGTGGCCAGGTTAGAGTCTATTCGTTTACTCATTTCTTTTGCTGCACAAAATA
Organism: Lathyrus sativus; assembly: GCA_963859935.3. Lineage (NCBI taxonomy): Eukaryota > Viridiplantae > Streptophyta > Magnoliopsida > Fabales > Fabaceae > Lathyrus > Lathyrus sativus. The sequence goes on along the minus strand of CAWUDS030005481.1, from coordinate 9,187 downwards.
ACATCACTCTATATCAGATGGATGTTAAGAGTGCCTTCTTAAATGGGATTATAGAAGAAGAAGTTTATGTTCACCAACCTCTTGGTTTTGAAAGTGAAAAATTTCTAGAACATGTCTTTAAACTTAATCAATCTCTTTATGGTTTAAAACAAGCTCCCAGAGCTTGGTATGAGAGATTAAGTAATTTTCTTCTGGAGAAAAACTTTATTAGAGGCAAAGTGGACACAACTCTCTTCTGTAAAAAATTTAAGAAAGATCTGTTAATTTGTCAAATATATGTGGATGATATTATATTTGGATCTACAAATGTTACGCTGGGAAAGGAGTTTGCTCAATGTATGCAGGCTGAATTTGAGATGAGCATGATGGAGAATTGAGATTCTTTCTGGGAATTCAAGTCAACCAGACTCCAGATTGCACTTACATTCACCAGACTAAATATGTAAAAGAGCTTCTGAAGAAGTTCAACATGACTGATAGTAAGATGGCAAAGACTCCTATGCATCCAACAAGTACTCTTGGTAAGGAAGAGGTAAGTAAGAAAGTAGATCAGAAATTCTACAGAGGTATAATTGGATCTCTTCTCTACTTAACTACTTCTAGACCTGACATTTTATTCAGTGTATGCTTGTGTGCAAGATTCCAATCAGATCCTAGAGAATCACACTTAACAACTGTTAAGAGGATTCTAAGGTATCTGAAAGGTACTTCTAATGTGGGTTTATGTTAAAGAAAATCTGATGATTTTAAATTAGTTGGATTCTATGATGCTGATTATGATGGAGATAGAGTTGAAAGAAAAAGTACTTCTGGAAGTTGTCAATTTCTGGGAAGAAATTTAATCTCCTGGTACAGCAAGAAACAACCTACAATTGCTCTATCAACTACAGAAGCATAATATATTGTTGTTGCTGGATGTAGTACACAGATGCTCTGGATGAAAAGTCAGCTAGAAGACTATCAGATCTTTGAGAGTAATATTTCTCTATTCTGTGATAATACTTCTGCTATATGTTTGTCTAAAAACCCAATTTTACACTCTAAGGCTAAGCATATAGAAATTAAACATCACTTCATCAGAGACTATGTTCAGAAGGGTATTATAAAATTAGACTTTGTTGATACAGATCATCAATGGGCTGATATTTTCACAAAAACCCTTGCTGAAGATAGGTTTAAGTTTATTCTGAAAAATATTGGTATGGAATTTTGTCCAGAATAATATTCATCAGAAGCAAATTTCTCAGATGCAAAATGTTTAAAACTCTGAAGTATTTCATTTGTATTTCACTTAATCTCTTGAATTATTATTTCTGTGTGTATCTGACCAATCTCAGAGGATCTAAACGTTGGATAACGTTTCATTTCTCAAGAGTTTTTAGAAGCACATGCAAGCAAACACGTGTCACTCTAGAATCTGAAAAGATGGAGTGCACCATAATGAAGAGACGTTTGAGGTATTGTTTGAATAGTTGGTTTCTTGGTTTTCCCCCAATTGTCAGAATCATAAATGCTTTGAAATGATTATATTCTTTTCATTAAATGCCATTAAATGTTAAATGAGAACATGCTGAATATGCGACCTTTTGTGTGCCCTAATTTGTTTTTCTATAAATTCCACAAATCTCAACATTTCACACTTTTCACTCTCACAAACACGTTTATGCATTTTTGTTTGCTCTTTTGCCTTCATCTAAACCCTAAACCCATAGCTGCTCGTAACCTTAAACCTTCATCAATGGCTACTTCATCTTCAACCTCAGCTCAATTCCAATCAACAATGGCAGTTGTATCATCTTCAAATATGGGTGTTGTGCCTTTTAAGGAACCTTTTAGAACAAATCTCACACCTGTTGAGAAACTGGAAGGGCTGTGTGAATCTTTGGTGGATTTTGCTTCTCTGGCTGCAAATGGATTTAATCTGCGTTCCATCATTGATGCTCAAGGATGGACTAAGTACTTTGATAGACTGTTTGGGCAAGTTTATCCAGTTTTAGTGAAGGAGTTCTTGATTCATGCTCATGCTTATCCCAAGTTCACAGTGTCATCTGTTCTGGGAAAAGAAATTGTGATTACAGAAGATCTTATAAGGAAACTTATTGGATATGAGGAAACTGATGGAGTTTCTCATCTGACTGGACGTGTCAACATGAATGTTGTTTATGAAGAGGTGATTGCTTCTGGAGAACCTTCTAACAAGGTTAAAGATCTGAAACCTAATTACAAGATCTAGGCCAAAATCTTCATGGGTTGCATTCACCACAGAAAATCTACCAATTCACCTGACTATGTCAACAATGATCAACTTTACTTCATGTATTGTCTCAGTCAGAGCAAAAAGGTAGATCTGCCTCATCTACTCTTCTCTCATCTTTGGAATCATGTCAAGGCATCTAGAGAAGACATGAAGACAAAACATACAAAGGGTAGAAATTGGATCCCTTGTGGAAGATTGATTTTAGACATTTTGACAGAGAATGGTCTGGTGGAGCATCTGCATGTGGCTGGATTGAAAGAGGAACTTACATCCATTCTAGAAAAGTTTTGAACACTAAAAGTTTACAGAGGCTGAAAGTTATTGATGAACTTACTTCTGCTCCTGATAAACTAAACACAGAAGAAGTTAGCAAACAAAGAATTCTGGTAGAAAACTTCCCAACGTTTTATGCAGAAGAACCCAAGGAAGTTCTGATCAAATTTGTTAGATCATGTATGGAACAAGGAATTCCACTTCCAGAAGGATTTCTAAACCGTGAACCAATGCCAGATCTATATGCAGAACATAAGAGGCAGAGGAAACAAGAGTTAGGAGAAGAAGAAGCTGCAAGCTCACCTCAGAAGAAGCAGAAAACTTCTGAAGAACCTCAGAAGAAGGAAGAAACTTCTAAAGAACCTCAGAAGAAGCAGAAAATTTCTGAAGAGCCTCAGAAGAAAAAGAAAAGGAAAGCGTCTGGAGAAGCTCCTTCTGCACCTCTCAAACGCATCAAGATAAGAGGTACTAAAAAATCCTTACCTACTATTTCTGAAATTGCAATAGAATCATCAACATTTAGTTTTGTTCCTGAACCTCCCTCTTCTCAAACTCAAACCATTCCTGTACCATCTAAAAAATCTGAACAACCAAAACAATCTGAACCTTACGTTCAAACACCACCAGAAGAACCAACTCCAAAACAACCATAACAACAACAAGAACCTTCTCCATAACAACCTGAACTTCAACAAACTTCTGTACCTGAAACAATACCTTCTGAACCCATTGTATCTGAACCATCAAAATCTATACCTTCTAATCCACAACCTAATCCTCAACCAGAGTAACCCAACCTACTGAATCAAACATATCTGACTCTGAGGTTCTGGACATCCAACCCCTCAAAATTATGTTTGACATATCTTCCACATCCTGTCCCTCATCTACCTCATCTGATTCATCTGAATCTGATGTTCATTCAGATGTAAGCTCATCCCCCTCTCTCAGAGGATATGAACCTAAACAACCAGATCCATCTATTTCCTCTGATGCTGTCATTCCTAAACCCACTCCAACACCTAAACCCAGAACATCTGAGTTTGTTTCATTTGGATCTTTAAACCACATCCCTCTGATCCCCTTCCTTCTGGTCTAAAACTTAAAAAAATTTATACCAGAATAGAACCATCTGACTCTATCACTCCATACAAACCTAGTTTTTCAACTACTCTTCCATCTGAACTTTAAACCTATATTGAACAACTACCAGATACCATTCCATCAGAACCTCTGTTGTCTGATAAATTTGTTTTTATCCCCTACACTTCCACTCCATTTGATGTAATTCCCTCTGCATCAAGTTTTAAACCATTTCTGTTTCACACTTCATCCAAATTTAAAACCTCTACTTCATCATCTGACCATCCATCTTTTCCTTCCTATCCTCGTCCTCTATTCATCATTCCAACCTTTACCATACCAACTCCACCAAAGCAAATCAAACCATCAACTCTGGAAGCCTTTCTTAAACCAAAACCTAGGCTAAATGTTGATATTTTATTTGTTAATTTTATGAAAGAGATAAGGATGAATTTAGACTCTGTGAAGAAGAGATGTCTGTCAACCATGAACTCAGAAGAATCTGATGCTATTTGGAATAGCTTGATCTCCAGATTCAATACTGTTGCTTCAAATCTGAAGAGTGTCTGCTCTGATGATACAAAGATCAGATTTGCTGAGACTGTCAGAACCATGCTATGGAATATGAAAATATCTCCACCTTTGCTTCTTGAGGATGTACCTTCATCTTCTAGAGTGTCTGCTACAGAAACTATTGAAGGATTTGCTTCTGAAGTCATTCTGGAAGAGAATCCTTTAGCTTTAACAACTGTAGACAAACCATCTGCATTTGTGGCTCCAAACTCTGCAACTCCCATGGATATTGACTCTGCTCCTACACCTGCATCAGAATCTGCTTCGTCTACTTCTTCTGAGATCAAGAAAGAGAACCTAGAATCAGAAGATAATATTGTAGTGCTGGAAGCTGGTCAATCTGAGATCAAGTCCTGGATGGCAAGGCAAGATCAGAAGACTGAGAACATTGAGAAATGGATGTCAAAGCAAGAACAATCTTCATCTGAGATCACTCACCTTCTGAAGATGCTTCTTTCCAAACAATCCTAGATTTATGTTTTCTTTATCTGATGTTTGGGCACTTGTTTTATATTTCTCATCTGATGTTTTGTCTGTTCTATCTAAATATTTGAATGAATGAATGAATCTGAATGTTTTCTCTATATGATTGTATCTTTTCTCTCTGTTTCCTTTATTCGTCTTTAAAAGTTTTCTTTTTGATTATGACAAAAAGGGGGAGAAAATGAAATTCTGACTGTTCAAATAAACTTTACCTGAATGCAATTCAGACATATCAAATTATAACTAATGTGAATTTTTAGTATTTCAGAACTAATGATAAATCTGACAAAATTCTTTAAAGTAACTCTGAGATCCCCAGATCAAGTTTTAACCAATCAGGCTCTGATTCTGAAATGTTCATCCAAATCAAGCTCTAATTCTGAACATTCAGGCTCTGATTCTGAAAAGAATACTCATGTAAAAAGGGAAGTTTCTATTCTTTCTTAGTATTCAATTCAGGGGAGATTCATAATCTCAGGGGGAGTTATATTTACCTTTTATTAAACAAAATTTCTTATGTTTTTGTCATCATCAAAAAGGGGGAGATTGTTAGAACACATATTGGTTCTTAGTTATATCTCTATGTTTTGATGATAACACTAATGAAATTTTGTATTAAGAAATTATATGCTCTAAATTTGTTCAAGTATTTTTGCTGCAGATATTAAATTTAATATTCCTCTGAAAGCAAAAATGGATCTGAATGTTGAACTACGCAAGGCTCTGAAGCGTTAGAAGCATCTCTTAGAAGACTCTGAGCGCTGCCTACAGAAGGATCTGAAGCAGAAGCTACAGAACAGAAGCATCTGAAGCATAGACTGAAGACTTTGTATGAAGAGTTTCAAGCATAGTTTTTCAGAAGACTCTGATAGTACTGTATGCTGCAAGTACTGAGGATTTGTTCTCCAAACTCTGCTCTAATTAATCTCACACTGAAGCACACTTGCTACAACACTCTGATACCACAAACTCTGAAGAACATCAAGACTCTGATCACTCAAGGATCTGATGTTGATTGCTGTGAAATAGAAACTTATTGAAGAAGAATTCAAAGTTATATCCGTTGGTTATGCCAAACGACTCTTTCCTCATTTATGCTAGACACAAGAACACAGGCAAAAAGGATTTCTTCGAACGTTCTACTTCTAGGAAAGGTCAAGTCATGTGAAGACAAAAGGTTACAGCTACTTTGCAGTACTTGGTCTTCAAGCTTGCAACGTCTTGGATTTCTAAGTCTATAAAAGCAAGCCTTCAACAACTTTCTTCAGTTGACGAACATTGACAAAAATTGAACAATTCATTGAAAACTCTCTCAAAACTCTCATACAAATTATTATTCTTTGCTAAATAGTTTTCATAAGTTCTTAAACTTAAGTGTAAATCACAGTTGAGATATAGCTTTCTTAGAAGCATTTCAAACACTTGTTTAGTTTACATTTAATTGTAAAAGTTCCTTGAGAAGACCAAGTTGTGGTCAATAGTTCTTGAGAAGACTAAGAACAGCTGTTCTTAGTGGTTGTTATTGTTATCAGTTTGATTATAGTGGATTAAGTCCTTATGGAGAAAGGCAAATCACTCTTGATAGAGTGGTGACTGGATTAGTTGAGTTCAACGAACCAGGATAAAAATCATTGTGTTTTTATTGCCATAATATTTTCAAATCCTTATTCAACCCCCCCCCCCCCTTCTAAGTATTTTCTCACCTTCAGAGATCATAGATTGTAGTTTGCTCTTTGTGTGTGAAATATTTTAATAATTTAAGTTAAGTAGTATGGATTTGAAATGGATTGGATCTTTCTCCATTAAGCCTTTAGATGGATTGAGATCTATTAAAAATATTATATTATAAATTTTTCCTCAAGCCTCAATATGTATTGGATATGCCATAATGACTTCCCTCTAACAACTTGCATATGTATTTACATAGATTAGCAATTTTGAACATGTCACTTTGATCAACCTGATTAAGTAGATCTTTCTAAGCAGCTAACGTAGTGCAAAAGAAAATAATGGAGTTTTGTATATATGGTGAACATGACCACTATAACTAAGTTAGAATCATGATATTGCACCAAGCCATTAATTATACTAAGCTTCTTGTCTGTCTTAGTAAACGGCAGCACAACCAAGGACTTCAAGGCGACTAGGGGTCTCAAGCAAGGAAACACTTTGTCCCCTTTCTTATTCGCTATGGTGGCTGAAGGGCTTGCTCATTTAGTAAGGAAGGCGTCGAACACGAATTTATTCTCCGGGTATAGAATCAACGATAGAGTGTCACATAATCTTCTGCAATTTGCAGACGACACCATTCTTGTGTGCCAGGCTAAATGGAAAAATTAGGGGCTTGAAGGTAATCCTTAGAGGTTTTGAATTGGTGTCTGGTTTAAAAATTAATGTAATAAAGAGTTGTTTATATGGGATTGCAGTGGATCAATCTTTCTTGGATAGTGCTACCCGATTTATGGCTTGTAATAATGCTAGCATACATTTTAAATTTCTTGAGATTACTATCCGAGGCAACCATAGATGAGTGGAATTTTGGAAGTCGTTTATTAAGTGTCTAAAGTCCCATTTGTCATTGTGAAAGGGTCACTTACTCTCCATCGGTGCAAGAGTAACTTTGTTGAACTCCATTTTATATAATCTCCCAGTCCATCATTTGTCTTTCTACAAAGCACCGACAAAAGTTGTTCAACAGATTATCTCGTTGCAACGACATTTTCTTTAGATGGGTATGGAGGACAAAGCTGGTTTAGCCATGGTTGAATGGAATACAGTGTGTCTTCCAAAGGCTTTGGGTAGTTTAGGGGTTAAACATGTTGACACCTTTAACATTGCTTTGTTATCAAAGTGGATGTGGAGACTTCTTTTTGATAAAAATGATCTGTGGTATGGCTTCCTAACAGCAAGATACGAGAATTTAATAAGAAGTGTTATGTCGTCTGGAGATTCATTCATACAAAAGAAGGCCTCAACATGGTGGCGTGATTTGTTGTCTGTTGGCAATTTTATTTCTGCAGGAGGATTTTAAAATTTTGTGTCTTGTAGGCTTGGTTATGGTGATGACATTATGTTTTGGAAAACTAGATGGTCGGGCAGTACTTCATTACAATGTCGGTGTCCTAACTTATTTCTAGCTTCCGATAACAAGAACAACGTTGTCATGGAGTTTGGGCTCATGGGTCAAAAACGTATGGCTGTGGAATATTGATGTGTCAAATTTGGGAGGCTGACAATATATTTGAGCGGGAATTTGTTGATCTGTCATTGATTCTTGACGATGTTCATACTGCCTGTGGTTCTCACGATGCTTTCATATGGCTGTTGGATAATGGTAGGACTTTTACGGTGAAATCATGCTACGACTCTATGATTCTCGCTTCAGATCCGCCCTCATTAGAGGATGATTGCAAAATTGCACTGGATCTTGTTTGGCTACCAAAAATTCTTTACAAAGTAAAGATTTTTGCTTGACGAATGGTGATAAACCGTCTTCCAACTCGATCCAACCTTGTTTGCAGAAACATCATCTCTAATCCGTACTAAAAGGTTTTTGTTTTCTGCTTTGGGTATGAGGAAACAAATAATCATTTATTCTTCTCCTGTCCTTGCATTGTCTCGGTTTGGAAGAAAGTGACAGCTTGGGTCGGAATTCCGTACTTGCTGGAAACAGAATTGCACTCTGCACTTGTTTGAATGAGCGGTGGTTATGTTTGGGAAATGTTCGAAGAACACATCGTGCATAATTTGGTTTGCAACGTGCTGGTGTATTTGGGCAGTTGAGGAATATTATTTTATTCGATAACAAAATATGTAATCCCAACGTCATATTGGATAGAATTATTTTGTATACTTGGAGGTGATTATCCATTAGTCATAAACACTATCTTAGGCGCTCTTTCTACGAGTGACTAAAATGTCCTCTCGATTTTTGTAATTAACCTTTTTTGATTGTAAAGCTTGTACGGTTGAATTTTGTTTATCGGGTTGGAGTACCCCTAATACTCCCTTCTAATGCAATACTGCTTGATTAAAATATAAAAAAATATTAAGCTTACTTTTTTTCCGATAGTAAGGCTTATGCCATCAACAAACTCTATCTTGTTCTTGCAAACCAAAGCTACCTTCATTGAGAGGATCCATGAAATTCTTTGTTCCTTCAAACTAAAGCTAACTAAGTAAATAAATGCATACTAAGTCAAATAACTATTCTAATTTTAGAATATCCAAAGCCTCCTTTTTAACATGGCACGATGCGCACAAAAGCTTTATTTTCACAAAGGACTTTTATAGAATTTTGGAGAAAAAATGGTCTAATCAATATCCCCTAAATATTTTTAGGCTAAATATCTTTTTTGGTCCCTTAACTATACCCTTAGGTTCATATTGGTCCATTGACTCTTTAAAACGTGTCATATTGATCCTTTTTGTCTAATTAGCGACGAAAAAAATTCAAAAATCTGTCGCTAATTAGACAAAAAGGACCAATATGACACATTTTAAATAATTAAGGGACCA
>CAWUDS030005480.1:0-52634 GCA_963859935.3 Lathyrus sativus | reverse complement strand
TTTCTCTTCTTACTTCAAAACAACAGAAAAATACGTAATAAGGGTTCTAACATCAATAGAAGACACTTCTGGCGTAAAAGAAGTTGAACAAATCAAAAGAGTCATTTTGTCCGTCGTGGACTTTTAATCAGGAAAACCTTTTCAGAAGGATAAAAAACATTCAGACAACTTGTGTCGTACGTGGCCCGAACTACGTTTGCTCTGATCTTTCATGCTGTATGAAAGTACGTAGGCATGGGATGCAATATCCTAGCGAGCAACCTTCCCCTCCTTTCCCGTAGGTAGGCGAACTACGTTGACTCTGATTTCTCGTTCCAGACGGGAATACGTAGGCATAAAGCGCGATACTTTGCCGAGTCATTTTATTTTCATTCTCTTTTCTTTTTAACCCCTGACCTTTAGAGTAGATAGAATAACAATCCATACCCGAAAACAAGCGTGGATCCCGTCGAGTACGAAGGACGTGAGGGGTGCTAATACCTTCCCCTTGCGTAACCGACTCCCGAACCCAGGTTTTGGTTGTGATGACCATACCTTTCCCGTGTTGTGCGAGGTTTACTCTGAGCGTTTCCTTTCCCTCCCGTGGGATAAATAACGCACGGTGGCGACTCTTATGTTCAGCCGACGCCGATTTTCGCAGTAGCGACAGCTGGCGACTCTGCTGGGGACCCAACGTCCCCTGGCTGCTAGGGACTGTGATGGTTCTTATGCATTTGGGATCCAACGTCCCTTAAGAGAGTCAATCCTAACGCTTGTTTTCCCGTCGAGGATTTTGTATGGATTTATATTTCTGACCTTTATTTTCAGCATTATATATTGTTTATTATTGCTGTATTAGGGTGTGACGGGTGTTCTGATATTGAGTGAGAAGTCGGACCTGGGCTTGAGTGCACCTAGAATTAGAGTAGAAAGTAGTGGGCGCGTGCCGGCTTTGCTTGCATTAGTGTCTCGTGAAATCTACACTCGGACGAGGTTCTTCTGGTTGGCTTCTTTTTCTACCCTTTGGGTCGAAGGGGTTGTTGGTCAGCTGAATTGTCGACTCCGGGAACCGATCATTTGGAAGTTGGCTAAGTGAGGCCTCTTCAGGATTTGATGATGCCACTCCTTCTGGGAATCGTATCATCAACCCCGAAAGTCTGTGACGCCGACGACCGCATAGGATGCCGTACCTTTGTCAGTTACTAGGACATCTACCTGTGAGAGGGTTTGGGGTTATGCAGGTAACTAGACCTTCAGACTACCGGTTTGTTCCTTGATCAGAGATCCTGGGTATTTATGGAGAGTTCTGAGGTCCGTCAGAGACCATCTCAAGATGTGTTTTGAGGTCTGTCAGAGACCAGTTGGGAGTCTTAAGGTTTGCCAGAGACCAGTTGGAGTTATGGTTTGAGGTCTGTCAGAGACCATTGTTGGAGCTTTGTTTTAGGTCTATCTGAGACCAGGGTTTGAGGACTTCTATAGAGTCTATCCGAGACTTCTTGATATGGTTCAGGCTATTCAGCTACGGCAGATGGTCCCTGTTGCATGTTACTTGCATTGCATTGTTTACATACTCATTATCATTGCATCCCATTAACGTGTGTCTGTGCTGCAGGTGCATTTGCATATCCTCCGATTCTAGTGCCCAGACTTCTGAGTATTGACTATGGCTAGTTTGAGGAAGACAGTTGCCTATAAGCTGCCTTCACCTGATATTACTTCTTTGCTTGGTCTGATATCTCTTGCCGATAAGGAGGTTAGGAGAAGCTTCAGAATGAGTCACGGGAGATTACTGAGATTAGTCTGCAAGCCCACTGCTGATGAGATGAACGGGCTATACACCTTGATGCAGTTCTATGATCCCGCATTGAGATGTCTTACGTTTGCTGACTTCATTCTAGGACCTACCATTGAGGAGTATGTGGAGTTTACTGAGTTACCGGTGCAGAACAAGGTTCCCTTTATTCACTCTGCTGCTGAGCCCAAGTTGGAGGACTTAGCCAAAGCCTTACATATGGACGCCGCAGAACTGTTATTGACTTCTTGGCTTGGGGTATCAGGTTTCTCTCTTGATTTCTTGGTTGGCAAAGCGCAGGAATATGCCAAGAGCGTATGTTGGGTGGTTTTCAATGCTATTTTGGCTCTCTGTATTTATGGGATTGTGTTGTTCCCTAACTTGCCCAATTTCGTAGACTTGGACGCTTTTCATCTATTTGCTGTCGGCAATCCAGTGCCAACGTTGATAGGAGACTTCTACCACTCATTACACTACAAGAACGAAAACAGAAGGGGAAAAGTTGTTTACTGCTGTGCTCCTTTATTGAATATGTGGTTCAAAAGTCATCTTCCAATGAAGGGGTCCTTTGTGGAAAGTGCAACCACTGCTAGCTGGTCTGAACGCCTGATGAGGCTATCTTCCGAAGACATTAGATGGTTTGACAGAGACCTACTGGGGTCTGAACTTATCTTCAGTTGTTCGGGGTACCCTAACGTCCCGTTGATTGGAAGGAAAGGGTGTATCAACTACAACCCATCTCTGTTCGTCCGTCAGTTCGGATATGCCCTGAAGAACCCGCCAAAGGAGGAGGAAGTACAGGAATCTTTGTACTTCACCGGAGACGTGAAGGGGGAGTTACTAGCCAAGCTACAGCATGCCTGGACGCGTATTATCCGAAGGGGGAAGTCGTTGTTAGGAAAGAATGACTGTCAGGCCTATGCACCTTATAGAGTGTGGATTCAGGAGAGAGCCAGTCAGTTGAGGATGCCATTTCCAGATGCACCAGTTCTTGATCCTATTCTGGTAGCAGAGCCAACTACGGTTTCTCGGGAAGCCTACGAGCAAGTTGTGAGACAAAAAGAAGCCTTATTGAAGATCAACGAAGGGTTAGAGCAGGAGCTAGCCCAGATACGCAGTGAGAAAAACAAGGTCGTCCATGCTTTCCAACAGCAGATTGAGCTAATGAACAGATTAGGCGTTGAGCTAGCTGAGGAGAGGAAGAAGCGCGAACGTCTGGGGCAAGAGTTCAGAAGTTCCCATGACATGCTTGAATCCAAGAAGAAGGCGCTTGACATCGCTCACCGAGAGATCTCTTCTTGCAATAAGACCTGGAATGCCACGCTCACTAACAATAAGAAGAGGGAAGATAAGTTGAAGCAGCAAATCTCCGACCTCGAAGAGCAGTTGAAGTCCAGCATCGATAAGTGCGAAGAAGAAGTGATGTCCAGGTATAGTCTCCAGAACGCACTGAACAAGGCCATCAAAGGCAGAGATGAAGCTGTGTCTCAGAAGCGTAAACTAGAAGATCGCTTCGGAGATGGGGCATGGGAAGACACTGCTGAAGACGTGCGCCGTGTTCTGAAGAAAAGGAACCAACTTGTTGAAGGGCTGCTTGCTCGACCCAGTCATCCGGAGACCAAGAAGTTGCTAGAAGAATACCAGACTTATGGGAGTGTTTGATCATGTCATGTAGTAACTTGCATGCTTTATTTGCACAGTGCTGACCATCACCAGGATTGTTGGTTGAGGTCATGCCTTCTTATTGTACTCTCAGTGACATTGTATTCCTGGCTTATTAATTTCTCTGCAATATATGAGGCTTTCTGTGATTCAGCTCCGATATTTATATTGTTAGCACTGCCACTACACCGGCACCTTCACACTAGAATCGGGGAATGAATGTCCCTAATGCACAGACACACATCGCATTGCATTCATATTCATATTGCATTACAGGTAATCTTTGAATAGTGTCTTATTTCCTGCTCTGTACCAGGTACTTTTCAGGATTGCAGATCAGCACCCGCATCGCTATTCTACCCGCACCAACTGTCGAAGAATCATGGATCAAATGCAGAACGAGATGCAAGATGTGCGCGAGAAGCTCGCTCTCTTCATGCAGACCATGGAAGCTATTGCAAAGGGTCAGGAAAATCTGCAAGCCATGGTCCAACCTCTGTTGGCTCGGAATGCTGGTCACGGTAATGAGGATCATTAGTCCGTACGGGTCCACTCTGCTCATGGAGACGGCACTCCCACGCTAGTGGCTCCACCTGTAGTCAACATACCAGCTGCTAATGTCAACAACGCTACCGCTGCTGTGAATGGTAACGTCGGAGTTGGAAACGAGACTGCTGTCCATAACGTTGGGCTTGGTGATGTCAACTTGGGTGATAATATGGGAGGCAACGGCTTTGTCAATGCTGGATTCGGGTTCAATGATCAGGGATTCGATAATGCTGGGAAATATGGTTTCAATACTCAAGGCTTTGGGCAAGATGGTTATGGTGTGGCCAATCAGGGCTATGGAGGCTTTGGAAATGGAAACGGCGTTGGGTTTATGGCTTTTGGGCCCGCTGGAGGAGTTCAGGGATATGGCAACAGAGGCCGAGGTCCGGGGATGAATCAGATCAGGGCTGGACGTAATAATGGATATGACGGGTATGGAGCTGGGAATGGTATGTGGCAAGAAGATCAGCAGAAGGACGCTTTCTCCGGCGGAGGTTTCGAAGGGCCGATGGATGACTCCCAGAAGATCAGAATGCTGGAAGAGCAGATGAGGGGAGTCCTGAACCAAAGTGCTGTTGGCTTGGACATGGCAACAATGGGTCTGGTACCTGGCTTGAGGGTGCCAATCAAATTCAAAGCTCCTGCGTTTGATAAGTATAAAGGGGACACATGTCCGAAAGTGCATGTGCGGGCTTATTACCGAAAGATGTCTGCATACTCAACTGATGAAAGAATGCTAATGCATTTCTTTCAAGATAGTCTGTCGGGTCCTTCCCTAGAGTGGTATATGGGGTTGGAACCAACCAATATCAAGACATGGAAGCAATTGGCAGAGGCATTTGTAGCTCACTACAAGTATAACAGCGACTTGGCGCCCAATCGGGTCCAATTGGCAGGGCTGTCTCAGAAGAAAGGGGAGAGCTTTAAAGAGTACGCGCAAAGGTGGCACGATATGGCTGACAGGGTCCGTCCCCCTGTAGAAGAAAAGGAAATGAATGACATGTTCGTCGGCACATTCACAGGCTTGTTTCATGACATGCTGTTTCACACATCTCTGGCCAGTTTTTCAGACCTAATTCTGATGGGAGAAAAGATTGAGCGCAACATTAAGCAAGGAAAATTCCAGGTTGAGGAATCAGCTGCATCTGGCAGTACTAAGAAGGCTTTTGGTGGGCGCCGTCAGGGCGAGGCAAGCGCAGTGTTTGGAGGCCGAGGCCGAGGCAGGGGACGAAACCAATATCATCAGCCGCAGCAGGTGGCGAGTGTTACTATCCCGTACCAGCAACAACCACTTCAGCAACAACAACCGTCTCAGCAGCAGCCAATGCAGCAGCAGCCTCAGCAGGGGGCACCGCAGGCTCAGCGAAGATTCCAGGGTGGCAAACCGAGAAGAGTGTTTGAGAAGCCTCCCTCAACCTATGCAGATTTGTTGCAGACATTGTTGGGATTGAACCTGGTAGAGAAGAGAACTCTGGCACCGATAACAGGAGCTCCCCCGTTTGGTTACGATGCAAGCAGGCACTGTGAGTTTCATTCTGGGGCCCCAGGCCACGATATAGAGGGTTGCCATGCTTTTAAGCATGTTGTGCAGGATCTTTTGGACAATAAGACTATCAATTTCGGAACGGCAGGTCCGAATATAGTGCAGAAGCCCATGCCTAATCATGGGGCAAACGCCATTCTGACTGAGGAAGGGTTGAATCTGATTATGAATGTCGAAGATTTAAAGACGCCGCTGAGCGAGATAAAGAGCCGACTGTTGCAAGGGGGTGTTTATCCAGGATGTGACGAGTATTGTGTAGAATGCTGGACCCTAGCCGGGGGATGTGATGATTTGAAGAAAGGCATCCAGGCTCTAATCGATAGAGGCACATTGCAGTTTGACCGTGCAGCAATCGAAGAGCCCGCAGGGGCAATAGCAGATGATCAGAGTGATGTGGCCACGGTAACGATTCCTCGAAAGACAATCACTATTGCAGCACCAGCTCAGCGACCACCGATCACCATAACTAAGGCCGGGCCGATCCCGTACGAGAACACGAAAGCAGTCCCATGGTCATATGGGTTGGAGGTGTATTGTGACGGGATAAAGATTGATGTTAATAAGCAACCAGCCGAGACTGTGGATAATGTTGTTGGTTCGGGAGGTATGACAAGGAGTGGTAGGATCTTTATATCCCCTGAAGTGGAGGCCGAAAGGCTAGCTAAAGGAAAAGGGAAAGCGGTTGAGAATGTCCCAGTGCAAGCAAGCGAAAAAGAATGGCATCGAAAGACGTAGAAGAGTTCATGCGCTTGATTCGAAAAAGTGATTATAAGATTGTGGAGCATCTGCAGCAGACGCCGTCCAAAATATCTATCCTGTCATTGCTGTTGTGTTCGGAAGCTCACAGAAATGCTTTGCTGAAAGTCCTGGATACTTCCTTCGTACCCCAAGACGTCTCTGTAAATCAGCTGGAAGGAGTGTTGGCACATGTGAATGCAGGCCACAGCTTGGGCTTTACCGACTTTGATTTGACCCCGAAAGGGAGAGATCATAATATGGCGTTGCACGTATCTGTCGAGTGTAGAGGATCAGTAATGTCGCATGTATTGGTCGACACCGGATCATCTTTGAATGTGCTGCCCAAGAAGGCGATGATGAAACTGGATGTTAGAGGAATCTTGTGCACGCCCAGCGACTTGGTAGTCAGAGCGTTTGACGGCACGCGGAGAACAGTCTTTGGATCGATCACATTGCCTCTACAGGTGGGGCCGGAGGTGTTTGCAACTGAGTTTTATATCATGGATATACAGCCTGCGTACAGCTGCTTGCTTGGAAGACCTTGGATTCATGGGGCGGGGGCAGTCACGTCTACCCTACATCAGAAGTTGAAATATATGGTCGGAGATAGCGTAGTCACTGTATGCGGAGAAGAGGACATCCTGGTCAGCCATCTATCGTCATTTAAATATGTGGAGGTCGACGGAGAGATCCACGAAACACCCTGCCAGGCATTTGAAGGGTTGCGCATCAAGGACAAAGGTCCCGGGCCGAGCAAAGTGCCAGAGATAGCTGTCTCATCGTATAAAGAAGCTCAAGCTCTAGTAGAAGCAGGAGAAGCAAAGGGCTGGGGCAAAGTGTTGGACATTCCTGTGAAGATGGACCGGTTCGGGCTCTGATACCAACCGTCGTCATCAACTCCTTCCGTGGGGGCACCCCGTTTCAGAGGGCCAATCACCATCTCTGCCAGTGGAGTGTGTCATGAAACCATCAACGCTGCTTCGGAATCGGACGAAGGAGACAGCGACTGTGATATGGATGCCTGGATTCAGCCAAGCACGCCAGGACAAGGACTGTGCAACTGGTCTATTCAGGAGCTTGTTCCTGTGACTCTTAAACAGTAATGCTTTGCTTTATTAATTGTTGAATAATCTGATGTCTTGCCCGGGGCATCATGATTTGCTTAGGGCTGTGTTGTTATGAACATTGCGTGTTAATCATTAAATAAATGGCGTTTTTCATGTGCAAATACTGTAATCCCTGTCTTTCTTGTTTTATATTTTTCAATAAAATGGCAACGTGATTATTCGCTTTATACGCATTTTGAAGCACTTAACCATTCCTTTTGCAGGATAACACTTTCAGATAACATCGTTGAACCACCTATGACTCGTCCCGACTTTGAACACCCGGTATTTCAGGCCGAAGAAGAGGTTGTCGAAGATAGCGACGTTCCTGAAGAACTGTCTTGGTTGGTGAAGCAAGAGGAAAGAGCCATTTTGCCTCACGACGAGGTCATCGAAATTATCAACTTGGGGTCGGAAGGGGTTGAGAAGAATATTCGTATCGGAGTCGCGCTGCAGGGCAATATCAAGCAAAGACTGGTTGAAATGCTCCGAGAGTATAGTGATGTATTCGCTTGGTCGTATGAAGACATGCCGGGGCTCGATACAGATATGGTTGTGCACCACCTGCCACTGAAGGAAGAATGCCCGCCGGTCAAACAAAAGCTTCGCAGAACTCGACCAGATATGGCAGTGAAGATCAAAGAGGAAGTCCAAAAACAGTGGGACGCTGGTTTCCTTGCTGTGACAAAGTATCCCTCATGGGTTGCTAACATCGTACCAGTGCCAAAGAAAGATGGCAAGGTTCGAATGTGCGTGGATTATAGAGATTTGAATAAAGCAAGCCCAAAAGACGATTTTCCACTTCCTCATATTGACGTGCTAGTTGATAATACGGCTCAATACTCCGTATTCTCCTTCATGGATGGCTTTTCAGGCTATAATCAAATTAAAATGGCGCCAGAGGATATGGAGAAAACCACTTTCATAACGCCTTGGGGAACATTTTGCTATAAAGTGATGCCCTTTGGTTTGAAAAATGCTGGGGCAACATATCAGCGTGCGATGACGACTCTTTTCCATGATATGATGCATAAAGAGATCGAAGTTTATGTTGACGATATGATTGCCAAATCCCAGACGGAGGAAGAGCATCTGGTGAATCTGCTGAAGTTATTTAAAAGGCTTAGGAAGTTCAGGCTGAGAATGAACCCTAACAAATGCACCTTCGGGGTGAGATCGGGTAAACTGCTGGGGTTTATCGTAAGCGAAAGAGGAATAGAGGTCGATCCTGCTAAAATAAAAGTGATACAAGAAATGCCGACGCCTAAAACAGAGAAAGAGGTGCGTGGGTTTTTAGGGAGGTTGAACTACATCGCCCGGTTCATATCTCACCTAACTGCTACGTGTGAACCATTGTTCAAGCTGTTGAAGAAAGATCAAGCTGTAATCTGGAACGAAAATTGTCAAAAGGCGTTCGATAAAATAAAGAAGTATCTGCAGGAGCCTCCTATTTTGATACCCCCAGTGGCGGGTAGACCCTTGATCATGTATTTGACGGTTCTTGAGGGAAGCATGGGTTGTGTTCTCGGTCAGCACGACGAGACAGGGAGAAAAGAGCATGCGATCTACTACTTGAGTAAGAAATTTACAGATTGTGAATCTCGATACTCAATGCTTGAGAAAACTTGTTGCGCGCTAGCCTGGGCCGCCAAGCGTTTGAGGCAGTACATGCTGAATCATACAACCATGCTCATCTCGAAGATGGATCCTATCAAATATGTATTTGAAAAGCAGGCGTTGTCAGGAAGAATTGCCCGTTGGCAGATGGTCTTGACTGAATATGACATCCAATATGTCTCGCAAAAGGCTATAAAGGGGAGTGTGCTGTCTGAGTATCTGGCGGAGCAGCCTATTGAAGATTACCAATCGATGAGGTTTGATTTTCCTGACGAGGATATCATGTACCTTAAGATGAAAGATTGTGAAGAGCCGTTGCCAGACGAAGGACCAGAGTTGGGTTCCAAATGGAAGATGATATTTGACGGAGCTGTGAATGCTTACGGTAGCGGAATAGGGGCAATCATCACCACGCCACACGGGTCGCACATCCCGTTTACTGCCTGATTGACCTTTGCCGTTACTAATAATGAGGCCGAATACGAAGCTTGTATAATGGGGCTTGAAGAAGCCATTGATTTGCGAATCAAGAATTTAGACGTATACGGAGACTCAGCTATGGTGGTGAATCAGATCAAAGGGGAATGAGAGACGCGTCAGCCCAACTTGATACATTACATGAATTATGCAAGGAGATTGTTGCCTTTCTTCGACAAGGTTGAATTGCATCACGTACCGCGGGCAGAGAATCAAATGGCTGACGCCCTGGCCACTTTGTCTTCCATGTACAAAGTTAACTTCTGGAACGAGGCTCCCCGAATCGTTATCTCTCGGCTTGACAGGCCAGCTTATGTGTTTGCTATTGATGAAGCATCCGACGACAAACCGTGGTATTTTGATATCCTTAATTTCCTGAAAAACAAAGAGTACCCGGCTGGGGCATCCAGTCAGGATCAGAAGACTCTTAGGAGACTAGCGGGTAATTTCTATTTGAATCCGGATGGCGTCTTATACAGAAGAAATCACGACTTGGTGTTGTTGCATTGTGTAGACGAACAAGAGGCAAAGCTGCTCATGGAGGAAATACACGAGATTACCTTTGGTACGCATGCTGGCGGGCATGCTATGACGAGAAAACTGCTGCGGGCAGGTTATTTTTGGCTGACTATGGAAACTGACTGTTTCAAGTTCGCAAGAAAATGCCACAAGTGCCAAATCTATGCTGATAAGATCCACGTGCCTCCGAGTCCTCTGAATGTGATGTCATCGCCATGGCCATTCTCGATGTGGGGAATCGATATGATTGGAAAGATCGAGCCGACAGCTTCTAACGGGCATCGGTTCATTCTTGTAGCAATCGATTATTTCACCAAGTGGGTGGAAGCGGCGTCTTACGCAAATGTAACTAAGCAAGTGGTGGCCAGATTCATCAAGAGAGATATCATTTGCCGATACGGGATTCCCGAGCGGATAATCACGGACAACGGTTCGAACCTGAACAACAAAATGATGAAGGAGCTCTGTCAGAATTTCAAGATCGAACATCACAACTCCTCCCCTTACCGACCCAAGATGAATGGCGCTGTTGAGGCGGCCAATAAGAATATCAAGAAGATCGTTCAGAAAATGGTGGTGACCTATAAGGATTGGCACGAGATGCTACCTTTCGCTTTGCACGGTTATCGTACGACGGTACGCACATCAACCGGGGCAACCCCGTTCTCGTTGGTATACGGAATGGAAGCAGTGCTGCCATTGGAAGTCGAGATCCCTTCCCTGAGGGTATTGCGAGATGTTCAGCTGGACGAGGCAGAATGGGTGAAAAACAGATTGAACCAACTGAGTTTAATGGACGAGAAGAGGCTAGCTTCTCTAGCATACGGTCGTTTATACCAGAGCCGAATGAAGAAAGCGTATGATAAGAAAATACATCCGCGAAGCTTTCAGACGGGCGACCTTGTGCTGAAAAGGATTCTCCCACCGCAAGCAGATCACAGGGGCAAGTGGACCCCCAACTACGAAGGGCCATACGTTGTCAGGAAAGTCTTTTCAGGAGGAGCGTTGTTGTTGTCCACTATGGACGGTGAAGACTTTACGTCACCTGTGAATTCAGACGCAGTTAAAAAATACTTTGCTTAAAATAGACCCGCTGGACAGAAAAAAGAGAGTCCAGGCAAAAATGGGGCATCCTGGCGAACCAAAAACAGAATGAAAGGTTCGGGCAAAAGTTAGGGATAAAATTGAAAAATGTACACCCGCGAAGTTGAAAACCTACACTGGGCGGCTTCGGCAAAAAAAGGGTATCCCGGTGAACTGAAAACCCGTAAAGGGCGGTTCACGCAAAAGTTAGGGATTTGAAAAGCAAATGACTGCGGTCCGAATTTGATATTGAAATGAGCATCAGTGCGGGAGAATGCCTAAGGGATCGGTTATCTGATACAATCTCTCAGAAGTGTGAATACCGGGAAAGCATTAGAGTCGGATGAGTCATAGGAGGATCAATTCGTGGTGTTCATCTGCATCCCGTTGCCGACATGTGTACAAATTTAGTTTGTCAATATATTTATGCTTCTTGTGCATACTTGTATATTTGCTTTGTGTAGCTTCCTCTTTTCAGGAGTTACATCTCGTGTACAAAACTCCGCCCATTCAGGGGCCCAATCAATGAAATATGTTATTCAGTACTTGATGTTGGTTCTTTACTGTTTTGTGTATGATAAAACGCCTCAGTTTATTGAAACTAGCAGGTGTATAACACCACTGGCCCTTGCCAACAATTGCTAAAGCTTTGAATTAACTGAAAATAATGTCGCTAACCTGAATCGATTTGGTTGCATAGGCTTGTCTTGTCTTGTTTGTGTTGTTGCAGGTTTCATAACCGTACGAGGAAGAGGACCAAGAGATTGCAATACCGAAAGACTTGATCTCCACGCAGGTCATGCATGTTCTTCCTGAAGAAGGGTGGAACTCCCCAGCTAGTCGTAGCCTATCCAGAAGGCCTGCTCCGATAAAGCCAGTTATCCTCAGCAGAATTGGAGATTCCGAAATCGTAAGGCTGTATTCAAACAGTATGGTGTCCCCCAGAAGGATTCCCTTATTTCGAGCAGAGTTGGTTCAGCCGCAGAAGATTAATATTTGTGAGCTGTATTCAGGCAGTTTACCTTTCCTCGCAGGGTCATTTACTCTCCCCCAGCGGAGTCAATTGATTTTCCCAAGAGAATCATCCCATCCCCAGCGGAGTTCTCTTTCCAACTAGGGTATTCATTCCTCCCAGTGGAACTCGAAGATTAAGACTCTCCCCGGCAGGGTTGGTGGTGCGCCCAGGCATTTAGTTTGTCAAAATACCGTGTGATATCCGTTCACTTTCCAGCAGGAGTTCGATCATACCAAGCGCATCTGCTAGTCTCCAGCAGAGTTACATTCCCAGCATGGTGTTACTTCAAGGAGATGTTTGGTTCAAGTTCCCATTTCCCAGCTGAGTCGACTTCACTCTTCCAGCACTTATTTTGCTGGAATAATTCTGTAGCACCTGGCTATCCCCAGCAAAGTCGGCGTTGTCTTCAGCATTTATTTTGCTAAAGCAGTTCCTGTATCCCAGCAGTTCGAGTCTGCATTTGCATCGGCATATGGGGCATCGGCATATAGTGTCATACTTGTGTCCACCAAATAAAAGCGTAGCATTTCCATGTCGAATGGAGCATTGCATCGCCGTCAAACATACGCATTTTTGAAACATAAACCAGGTTGGTTAACCGTTTGTGTTCAAGTGTTATTTCTCATGCAGGTAGAGAGAGCTCTTGCTCAAATGAATTATCAAGCATCCAAGATCTCGACGTGAGACATCCCATGAAGTGTCAGCTTCGGCATTACTCCCCACAGAGTTATCATAATGAAGTTCTCTTTGTCTCCGAACAGAGTTATTTGTGAATTTCTCGTGTTTTCCCCGCCAGAGTCAGTAGGCAAAATCTCTCCTCGTTCCCAAGCAGAGTTATTTGTCATCAGAAGGTTCATAAATCAGAATTTCAGAGGCTGTCGTCGGTTATCAGAACAGGCGCCCGGTAGTTTGGTTTCCAGATATCCCCAGTAGAGTCCGCTTCAAAGTCGCTGTCACGTCAGTGCTAAGAAGTTTGTGGTTTGGGGTCAATGGAGAAATGAGTCCTGACGTGGACAATTTATTTCCAGCAGATATCTCTATTTGTAATGGTGAGATGTGCGTCCTGACGTGGACAAGTTTATAGTTCTTCATGATGACAAGATACGAGAGTCCTGACGTGGACCAAATTTATCCTCCTTCGTGTTGTTGGCAAAGTGTGTGTCCTGACGTGGACGGGGTTTATTTCCCCAGCAAGTCAAAGACGCGCAAGTCCTAACGTGGACAAGTTCTATTATTTCATCAGATGAAGATGTGAGTCCTTACGTGGACAAATCAAAATACATTTCCTTACGTGGAAAGATTGAGTCCTTACGTGGACATATCAAGACGGGAGTCCTTACGTGGACAGATCGTATTGTGGTTTCCTTACGTGGAAAAGATGGTGATTCCTAACGTGGAAAGGTGGGTCCTAACGTGGACGACGTAGTCCTAACAGGGACAAGTTTGATTCCTTACGTGGAACTAAGATGTATTCTTTACGTAGAAAGAAATTGATTCCTTACGTGGAGAGAAGTTTATTCCTCACTTGGAAAGGCGAGTCCTGACGTGGACGATGTATTAATGGCATGAAAAAGTTTAGTCCTGACGTGGACGGAAAGAAGAAACGGTATTCCTTACGTGGAAAGAAGAAGCATTCCTAACGTGGAAAGAAAGATTGATATAGTATTCCTCACGTGGAAAGATTGGGGTTCCTTACGTGGAAAATTTGTGATTCCTAACGTGGAAAAAGAAAGAGTCCTTAGGTGGACAAAGCAAAAGAAGACGTATTCCTTACGTGGAAGAGTTTGACAAAGCAGAGAAAAGTCACCCCTGACGGGGAAAAGCGATGTATTCCTTACGTGGAAAGGTGAGTCCTAACATGGACAGCATTATTCCTAACGTGGAACGGTTATTCCTTACGTGGAAAGGTGAGTCCTAACGTGGAACGGTTATTCCTTACGTGGAAAGGTGAGTCCTAACGTGGACGGTGTTATTCCTAACATGGAAGAGGCTATTCCTAACGTGGAAGATTTATTTTTCGACGAGAAGACAGACGAGCCATCCCCAGCAAAGTGTTGAAGTTTTTTCGAATTGACGAAGCAGGCGTCCTGACGTGGACAAAATTCTATCTCTGCGATGATGAAATCTTTTTCAGAACGATGGAAATAGTCCCCAGCACGGTCGCTACGAGATCAGTGGGTTGCCGTAACAGTCAGATTCAGCTGATGAATGTCGTTCCTCAAGCAGGAGCGCAATTTAGTTTTGCGGTTGGCAAGTTTCTGGTTTCACTAGTATTCAACCGTCTCGTACCGCGAATGTCTGAAGGCTCCGGGCTCTTCACCCAATCGGGTCCAAGTCGCTTGAATAGGGGCAGCTGTTGCACCCTAAAATTTGCCCAACCTTATTCACTTGGTTTATGTTTCAATGTCATTAGCATTTGCATATAGAGTCATGTACATAGGTTACTCATCTGCATAGCATAAGCATATCAAGTCATACAACAGGGGGACCAATCATTATTCTCATCTCTAGAGGCCTATCAAGAGGTTATTATCCTGATTCAATCTCATTCAAGTCATCAGAAAAGAATTTGAAAGCTATCAAGTCAATGGGTCAAGCAGTTCATCTATCTCCTAGCTGAGGGTATCTGGGGATCATCAAAGAAATGGTGAGCTGTGGGCTGAGCATGGGGAGTATCTAGACATCTTGTAGGACTTATAAAGTCATTTGGAGAAGGAGACAAGTCATTAGTGAAGTCACAAGAATTACAGTTGAAGACAGTCAACTAGGGTTTCATCTGGGTCAACCCTGGGTCAACCCTAGGTCAATTGACTGATTGAAAGGCATTAAGGGCTATTGGAGAGATGTGGGGTTCATCATTTGACATGAAGAATAAGGATATGTTGTTATGCTAAGAAGAATTCAAGAGAAATCAAGGAGAAGAGGAGTTTCTAAATTAGGGTTTCTATGTAAAATCCCCTAGTTTAGGTCAAATTTCCAAGCAAGATAAGTCAAAATGCAAGCTTCAAATGAATCCTTGGCCAACATGAAACTTGTAGAGGATCTCAATACCTTTAATTTGAGTGGTGGAAGACATCAAAGAGATTTATAGAACTCAAGTTATGGTCCTTGCAAGTTACAGGTCATCTGAGGTATCTGAAGTTTTGTCTGTGAAAGTGACTTGACTTCCAAGCAATTTTTACCCCTCAAGGAGATTTCAAATGAATTTCTGGTCAACATAATAATTGTTCCTCATTGTCTTAGCTTTCTAGAATGGTATGGTATGCCTTCATATGATTTGTGGAACTTTACTTATGGTCTTGGCAGGCAAAGGGTATTTTGGTCATTTGGTGATTACAGGTCATTCATAGCACATGCCTAAAACTCATACAAGGAAGCTTCAAATGGAAAACTTCCCAACATAAAAGCTGTTCAAAACGGGATTTTAAGGCTAGAAAAGAATGTGTGAAAGTTTGAAAAAGCTTGGAGCATGGAATTTTAAAAAGTGGTGAAAATGACTTAAAAAGGCATATAACTTGAAAAAGTTCAAGTTGGAAAATGGTTTGAGAGATCTACAAAGCCAATATGGGTCATCCAATATACCAAATTGATTCCCAACATCATTTTAAAGACATTGGTTCAGCCACATTTTTGAGCTTAGGTTTAAAAATTGGACTTCCTTTGTAAATTTGTTTCTTACATCATAAGGCAACATGGTAAAGCTTAACACAAGGCAAGGAAAACTTGGTTTTTTATGCATACACTCCTAATATCTCATGAGAGGAGATTTTCACTCAAGTTTACCCAAGGTGCAAGCATGATATGATGTGATTCAAAATGCCATCAAATGATAAATTCATGAAAGTTCCATAAGCTTCTAGATCCCTCTAGGACCAATCTAGAAACTTCTCATTCTCTTAATCCTTTCCTATATAAGGAAATGAAGTTGTTTGTTGTTGGGTTGGTGATTCTAGTTGCTTGCAAACCATACCTTCATCTCATAACTCCAAAATTGCATTTTGATTCCCATCTCTCCCAAACTCCATTGTTTGTGCTAGCTATCATCATCATCATCATTCTCCATTGTTGTGGATTGAAAAGCAAGAAAAAGGCACCTCAAATCGTGGCTGGATCATGAGTTCTTCTCCATCACTCCAAGTGGCGTGAAGCTTCGAATTGGCACTTTCAAGAGGTATAAACACGAGTTCTCTTCACCAGCATCATCACCATCATATAAAGATCATTTGGCACCATTGGCAAGGGCTGAAACAATGCATAGCAACCATCACCATATCCAATTGGTAAGAATGCGTTTTGATTCCAATCACCATGATTAGCCATTGTTAGGGTTTAATGTTAAGTTATATGAGATAGAGACAAGATAGGGAGCATTTATGATGAGTTTAGGACCATTTCATGGAGTTTCAAGATATGGTAACAATTCTTTCAAGATCAAGAATGGTTGAAATATGAGGTTTTAATGCATGTGGGATAGTATAGTGTACTCAGTGCAACCTATAGAACACGTGGCTATAGTTATTTTCATGGTTTGTTGAGGTTGAATAACAAGCTTTCATGGTGGAACCATGGATTGGTACTTTCGGTTTGCACATTCTAGGTGGTTTCAAGAGGAGATATGGACATGGTTGGATAGAGGGCAAGAAGAGGATCGTTTTTGGTTTTTATTTCGTGCGTTTTCATGGATTAACGAGTGAGATATGGTGGCTAGAAGATTCACGTATGGATATGGAAGTTGCAGGGGTTAGGGTTTGGTTTGGAGAAGAAATGCATCAACCGTCGGATGCTTTCAAAGGCGTTGACTAGGACTTAAATCTAACGGTCTAGATTGAATAACGGAATTGGAGGGAAAGCCACTAAAAGGCAATACGATGTCGTTTTGATTAATGAGCTCTTTGGGCTCTTCTTCTTTTCGCACCCCCCCATCAGCCAAGGCCCAACGCGCGTGCTAGTCCGACATGCTATCTGCACCCCTCCTCTTTAATTCTTTTATTTTCATTTTCAATTCCCATTTTAATTTTACTCATTTTCCAAAAATCATAACTAAATGAAAAAACAATATCTTTTACTCATTCTTTTTTTAATATTTTCCTCAGCATGTCTAGAAAATTAAAAAATATAAAAATTGCATTTTATATTTTTTTTAGCATTTTTCACATATTTTACAAAATAATGCATTCTTTTTCTTAATTCATTTTACACTTGAATTTGTACATTTTTGTTCATGACTTTAGGAATAGATTTTTTGCTCATTCTTTTTGGTGATGTTAAATAATGAATTGTATTACTCTCTGGATTTAGTACTAGATTTTTTAGAATAAAATTTGATTAGTTTAGATAATTGAACTTAGGATAGTTTAATTAGGGTTTTTAAGTAGTATACTTGACCTTCAACATTTTATTTTTGGGGTTTTTTGGACAAGTTAGCCTATGGGGAATATATGGGGCTTAAGGGTAGTTAAATAGGATCCCCTAGAATTTATATTAGGAATTTATATTACTATATGCTATTTTTTGGTTGATTTTTTGAATTGATTGATCATTTGTGTGGCTCTTAGGGCATAGTTTGTATTGTTTTGCTTTCTTTTCTTCTCCTTTGGGTGTGGAGCTTTGAAGATTGATTTGAGGACCTTGTGAAGACCTTGTGGATGAAGCATATTGAAGACTCAAGATGGAAGATCGAGTTCAAATTCATTGAAGATGCTGTGTTTGCTAGAAGACTGTTGAAGACTATAGGATTTAGGGTTAGGAAGAGCCTAGTCTAGCAACTTGATTCACAAACATAGATGGCTTTGTTTGCCTCTATCCTTTTTCTATGATTCAAAGTCTCTTTCAAATATCCACCTCCTTCCTTTGGAAGGATCAGTGAATGTATTTGAAAGATAGAACTTTTAAGAGAAAACTTTCTGTTTAATGTTAACAGTTGATGAACCACCCTTGGTAGGTAATTAACTGTCTAACATTCATTCACTTCATCTGGTTGACTGATGTTCATCCTGGAGCCTGAGACTTGAAGAAAAGCCATTGTAGACTGAGGACTGGTGCTCAAGAGCCTTGCTTGAAGACTATGGAGATGGAGATTGATGCTTGATGAAGCTTGAAGACTGATGTTGAGGCTGAGCTGCTGTGGCTGTTTATTTTGCTGTATTTCATTTCTTGGTGTATTGATTGGTTTTCCTGACTGTATTGTTTGCTGTTTACCCTGCTGGGTTGAAAGTGAAGTCTGTTCACTTTTGCCTATTATTTTCTAGATTCGAGGTTGAGTGGGACTCCCTTGCCTCGCTTGTACTGCTGCATTCATGCATTTTACTGTTTTACTGTATATATCTGATATTGTTTCTGTTTCCGTCTATCCCCTAGGATCTCTGTTTCTCTCTGTGCAAGAGAGAAATATGATAGACACTAGGTCTTAACCCATGCATGATAACATTAGGTTAGTTTCAATTCCCTTTTCAACCCTAGGTTTTTAGAGTTGTTGTTTCTCTTCTTACTTCAAAACAACAGAAAAATACGTAATAAGGGTTCTAACATCAATAAAAGACACTTCTGGCGTAAAAGAAGTTGAACAAATCAAAAGAGTCATTTTGTCCGCCGTGGACTTTTAATCAGGAAAACCTTTTCAGAAGGATAAAAAACATTCAGACAACTTGTGTCGTACGTGGCCCGAACTACGTTTGCTCTGATCTTTCATGCTGTATGAAAGTACGTAGGCATGGGATGCGATATCCTAGCGAGCAACCTTCCCCTCCTTTCCCGTAGGTAGGCGAACTACGTTGACTCTAATTTCTCGTTCCAGACGGGAATACGTAGGCATAAAGCGCGATACTTTGCCGAGTCATTTTATTTTCATTCTCTTTTCTTTTTAACCCCTGACCTTTAGAGTAGATAGAATAACAATCCATACCCGAAAACAAGCGTGGATCCCGTCGAGTACGACGGACGTGAGGGGTGCTAATACCTTCCCCTTGCGTAACCGACTCCCGAACCCAGGTTTTGGTTGCGATGACCATACCTTTCCCGTGTTGTGCGAGGTTTACTCTGAGCGTTTCCTTTCCCTCCCGTGGGATAAATAACGCACGGTGGCGACTCTTCTGTTCAGCCGACGCTGATTTTCGCAGTAGCGACACACAATATTTGCTAACCATTCGACATACCTGGCTGTGCGAATGATGTTACATCAGAGAAGCCTTTCGACATCTTCTTTGATCTTCGATAGAACTGTCGGTGCAAACCGTCTCAAATTCTGCTTGATAGGCTTCTTTCCAGGATTTATTGGAAACTTCAGTTCGACCAGATCCCTTCTTAAACCAGGCATATTGTCGTAATCCCATGCGAAAAAGTCTTTAAACTCATTCAGTATTTGGATTACTTCGAACTTGAGTTGTGCGCTGATGTTGGCACTTATATATGTTGGCCTCTTAGTTGCCCCCTCTCCCAGGTCAATTTCTTGAAGGGGATCTTGCGCTAGCATCTTAATGTTGAATGCCAATAGATCCTTCTCGAATCCCAAAGGCTCATCATCATAAATTGCATCGAGCCTTTATTGTTCTTCCTAAACCCTATCAGGAGGTTCTGGATCGAAGTCCTTACTAGGACCTTCTTGGTGTGAATCTTGATTGGCTTCTACAACCACGTTTTCCATTTCATCCTCTAAAGTTGTTTGTAACTTACTTTCGGCTACGTAAGCTAAAACCTGTTTTTAGTACTTCGAATTCAGTCATCATCACCAAATTCGCTACCCCAACCTGTTGGGGTTATCCTAGACATATCAAGGTATGGTAGGTCGTCATATCCTGCCACTTTTCTGTCCCATCGAAAACCCTGAACATGATGCAGATACAACGAACAACAAACATCGTCGCCTGGGGTGAAAGCAAAATTGGCCGGATTGCATGTAGCAATATTGGCTAAGTGTTTGTCAGAACTACGCCTGTCGAAATGGTTGATTGGAGATTTAATATAGCCTTGATCGGTTTCAATATTTTCAACGATACCATCTGGTCTCCATATCGTGATTCTCTGGTGCATGGAAGATGGCACAACCCCAACTCTATGTATCCATTCTCGACCCAGCAGCAAGTTGTAGTTGGCCTTCGTTTTGACGACCATAAAAATAGTAGGCCTTGTAACAGTCCCCACCGTCAAATAAACTTGTATAACACCCATAGTGGTGTTCACCTTTACCTCATGATTGGAGAGTACCATGTTATGAGGCTTGGTATCCGTGTCGTACTTACTGATTCTTCTTAGCATGAAGTACGACATTAGATTCACTGTGGCGCCACAGTCCACTAGAATTTGTTTGACTGTGACATTCTCCATCTTTCCAGTGATAAATAGAGGCTTAAGATAACTCTTCATTTTCTCGTCTGGTCGTTCGAAGAATGCATTCGGCTCTTCAACATAACCATTGTTCATGACATAGTAGCACATTGGTTTATGTGCCGCCATTTCTGCTTTCGTATACATATCTAGATCTTTGACCTCAGTGATCTGGTCGAATTCCTGGGTAGAATTGATACCACATTTACTATGATATCTAAAGAATCTTCTGAACCAGAGTCAAAATTATCTGTTAGCAGATCGTCTTCTTCTCGATCATGCTTCTCCTTAGCCTCATTTCCCTGGGTAGCAAATAATTTTCTCCCCATGGGCAATTTGTCAAAAGAATTTAGTTCCTCGTCTTTTTCTTTCATAGAAGGCAGGTTAGTGTTGGTCTCAAGCTTAACTTCAGCCTCTCTTTAAGCTTTTCTCCTACATTGTTCCCTTCTCCATTTAGATCGAGACATTGGATTCTTTCCCTTGTAATTTTTTGAAACATAGGCTATCTTCTTTGAAGCCTCGAACTCCTTACGGTACGCTATTGATGAGCCTTTGTCGATGTTGAATTTCTGCCATTTTTGTTGTCCCGACTGTTTGCCCTCAGCTAGCCTCATCCAACTTCCTTTGGAAGTCTCTTCTGTTGGTTTGAATGTGGATGGCTTAATCCCTTGCACCCTCGGCCTAGTTTCTTCTTGCTTGTAAATAGATCTTCATGGGTCGAAACCCCGTTGGTTGTAAGAGGCCATTTGCTCACGCCTCTCTTTTGCTTTTCTGACACCCTCTATGTTGCATGCCATTTTTTTTTAACACGGTACTGCACCTGGGGCACAACATCACCTCATACTTTTTATTTTGGCACCTGTGAAGAAAGTCGATAAGGCTTTCTTCCTTTTTTGGGTAAGCCACTTTGTTGTATTCCTCTTGCCGACACTCCCGATCAACCTCTATGGGAGTTCCTTGTGAAACTTCCACCATGTTAATGTCCATGTCGATACCATCAACGATGTCTAACTTGCAAAACTGCATCTAAAGGCCATCAGCAGCCTTATCCATTCAAATGAAACCATCAGCAGTTTCCTTCGTTATTATCATTCGGTTGGAGTCCTCAGCAACTCTTTTGGCAAAATAATCAGCAACTTTGTTGTTGAAACTATCAGTAGTTTCCTAGGTGAAACCTTAAGTTGTTTCTTGAACAAAATTCGTCACAAATATTTGACCAAGCTCTTCAGTGACTCGAACCAGAACAACTTTATTAAGGAAGTCCTCAGTGACTTCAACCATGTTGACAACGCCATCAAGATCCTGAGCGACCTCGACCATGTTAACCTCTTTAGGCTCATTATAGTGAGAGTCAATAATTTGTTGAGGCTCGACATCCACCTTTGTCTGGCTTTTGAGCTTCTTTTCGAATTTCAATCTCCCCTCTAGGATAGCATTTTGCACAAGATCTCTGAAAAGAAAACATTGAGAGGTTTTATGGCCCAAAAAATTATAGTATTTGCAAAATCCTGTTTTCTTTCTTTGATATAAAGGGGGCATCTTAGCACCAGGAGGTACTATCATTTGCCCATCTTTAACTAATAAATCAAAGATTTCATCACACTTGGTGGCATCAAATGTATAAGTTCTCTTAGAAAACCTATCATTCTTATCTGACTCAATATGGTTCTTCCCATTTGAAGGTGTTAAAACCTTGCAAGAATAGGGTGAACCTTTTTTCAATTCGGCGAGATCTATTTCATTTTCGTTGAAACTTATAGACTCATTGCACGGCCCTTCGTCGTCTTCGTTGAATTCGACATAGGCTATCCTTTTATTCTTATTTACCCTCACTTTTTCTTCTCTCAAGCATTCCAATTATCGAATTTTATCGGCCAACTGGGCCATATCCCTCAAGTATTGAGTATCTAACTTCTTTCTGATGGAATAATCTAGGCCACTAGCAGCCATTTCGACTAACTCATGCTCTGGTATTTGCGTGAAATACCTTGCCTTGAGAAGTTAAAATCTATTCAAATAATCATCAATTGGCTTAGTAAACTTTCACTTTATACTAGCCAATTCTTTCAAACTAATCTTCATCTGTCCCATATAGAATTGTTCATGAAATAGACGTTCTAACTGGGCCCAATTGTGAATCGAATTTGGAGGTAAAGCTGTGAACCAGGTAAAAGCATTTTTTGTAAGAGGACTTGGGAAATACTTGACCCTAAGATTCTCATCATTCGAAATGTCTCCTGCTTCTATCAGATACCTAGCCACATGTTTAACAGTAGACTCAGTGGTATCCCCAAAAAATTTAGTGAACTTGGGGAATTTTGTTCTTAGGGGCAAGTCTACCTAGAGGATATATTTCGATAACGGTTACGTTTAATTTGGCTGTCGAAGGCCAAAACTCACTCTGTTACGTGCCATGATTCTTTCGACCATGGCAGCCAAATTATTGTCTTCTTCTAGATTGTTACATCGAACTTGTTGTGCGACGTTCTCAGCATCCTGGTTCCTATTTACCAAAACTACCCTTGGTTCTTCTTTTCTAGGAACTTGTGGTTGATTCCTAAGAGGTTCGACTCTCAGTCATTCGACCATTCCCTGGTTGTTTTGATTTTCCTGGGCCAGATTTTGTGGAATTTGATTGATGGTGTTATCTTCGTCGAAGACTACTCCTTGGTTTTTTATCAGATACTCCCTCAGTGGTTGTCGAGGGGGATTTGGTACACCCAAGAATTCCACCAGGCGCGTCATTTGCATTGTCAATTGTTGATTGGCTTGTGTAGTATTCTGAATGAGGGGCTGGAAGATTTCCCCCATAGTTTGAGACATCATCTGAACCATTTGATGGTTACTTTCATCCATCGGTTGTCTCAAATAAGATGCAGAATTAGTCATTAAACCTGACATCTGGGTTGAATATCCTATACCAAAATTCTGACTATTTCGACCCACATTTACCCCAGTGCCAGATCCCTATAATGGCGAAGTCATTACGGGTTCTGTATATAACGGAGTGGCATTTTGGAAGTTTTCCATCAACGAGGTTGGCATTCCATAGGGCGAGTCTCGAGGCAAAGGCATTGAAAACCCAGGGGGAGAAATGCCTTTAAATGTTGAAGTCCCTATTAGTGGTGGGGTCTGTGGAGGACCCCTTGGCCCAATGTAAGTCAAAATAGGCTGTAAATGGGAAATCGAATGTGTGGGCATTGAACTTCCCAAGATGGTATTGCCTCAAAAACAGATGCTGAGACCGTTGGTCCCCTTGTCGAAGCCCCTATGAGTTGTTCTATATTGTTATTCGAGACATCCTGAGAATTATTTGGCTGGTTTAGACTCTTCGCCATTCTCCTCTTATATATCCTTTTTGGTCTATCTTCGTTAATAGTGGCTACCTTACCACTTCTCAATAACATGCAATGAATTTTTCCCAAAGAAAAAATCTCTTACCACAGAACTAATAAAGTTTTTCCCAAAGAGAATTTTTAGAAACAATTTTTGTAATCACTTAGCACTGACCCACTGGGCGTGCCAATTTGTTCATCGTGAAAATTGGTGAACAACCGGTGGTCTGACAAATTGAAAAGAGATCTGTGTTACTTGCAGGATCGACCATACAAATCCTAGGACACGTGTTAATTGATCATTTAACTGAAGTGCATGAAAACTATGAACACTTCGACAAATTCCATGGTAAGACAACTTATTTCAAGTGTAAATGAATTTAAGTGACAGTAAGAGGAATTAAAACATTGATAAATAACAAAGATAAGAACTTACATAAAGAAAAGATGAATTCTTAAATAAAAAGATTTGTCAAATTGCATTGAAATAAAAACTGGGGTTTAGTCAACATACATTCTTATAACTCGTTTCTATCAATCACACAGATACTTAGAGTAAATGAAGATTTTGTACACAATTGAACACAAACATCTTAATACTAAGACCTGCTATTTATAACCATCAAACATAACTGCCATTAACAGCTAACAAACGAAATCAAGACAAGTGTCGTTGCGCATGCCTTCAAACCATAGGGGCGCTCCACGTGTCTTTCTTAAAAACGCACTTTCCCTCTTTTATTTGAATTCAAACGAACTCATCGAAATTCTCCCTAACAATGCTTCTATCGAATTGGGTCTTCCAACAGCTGAGGAATATCTCTAAGTCCATAACATAGACCCTCCTGGCGAAAGGACACCTTCGACTCTCATTTCAAAAACATAGTTTTGGTCGAAGTAATTAGATTTCTTCAGGAAACTCTATTTGTTACTTTTTACTTTATTCAGGCGTCGAAATTATGAGCCAACACAAAGTATGCAATTTCAACAGCCTTGTCAACATATGCGCTAAAATTATTCTCATCCCAGAGGACATGATAGTGTGTTGTACTCTATAAAATTTCCAACCACAACATAAATTGGATACCATTAAACATTGCAAAAATCTGAATCTTATCTAATGGAGCGAAATCAATATCGTTATCATACCTGAATTCCTGCATGACTGCATAAGTAGAAATTAACTTCAGTAGGATGACAGATCTTTGAATCCACCACAGTACCAATAATACAGTCGAAAATAAACCTCACAACTTTGGGCTAATTTACGACACCGGTTCATGATATTTTTTAGTAACCAAAATATAATGCAAATATAAGGAAATCCTCCACCTGAAAATTATGCAGAGACTAATACATGGATATTCTTAAAACAATGACATGTCAAACACAAATTCTAGCCAGGTTTGCAAGAAGTTTCTAAACAAAACCAACGCATAAGTTACCTGAGCAGTACAAATGTTGTTGGTGGCCTTGTCCATACAAATATGTTGGTGCCTTGTTTGCATAGCCATCCTCAAATCTTTCTTTTCAAAAGAATCAACACTAACACTCATGATTCATCCAGGAATCATACTCTTATACTCTTGCGAAGTTGCCAAGAAAGCAACGTGAGGGTCACCATCAGTTATCCATGAAAACACATCAAAAGGACAAAAATAAATCAATTTCCAATAAACAATAACATGACATTAAAGGCTAGATCAAACTTCAAAATTACACACAATTTCAACTACAATTGCACTTTGTTTAAAACACACTTCAAAACATACTAACATATCCAAAAATCAACAAAATCCTAAAATATATTATCAAAGTAACAAATGTCGCGGACACTGCACCTTCTTAAATACTTATGAGAGGTTTTTGTTGGTACGGGTAACATTTCATGAAATCGAAACACGCCTAGATCTCCATCTTCTTCAGTTGGAGTTGAAATCGGAACCATGACCTACAAGCATGTCACCATCTTCTTCTTTGCATAATGTGATTTTAAGAAGAAATATTGAGAAGAAGAATAGTGTAAAACAACAATGAGAAGGATTCAAGCTGGTTGCATTGAGGAAGGAAAAAGAAGAAAAATGGGAAAAAGAATGGAGAGAGAGAGAGAGAGAGAGAGAGAGAGAGAGAGAGAGAGAGAGAGAGAGAGAGAGAGAGAGAGAGAGAGAGATGGAAATGAAGTGCCTAGAGAGAGAATGTTGATAGAAAATTTGAAATGGAATTTCCCATTTGATGAACTACTTAATATAATGGTTCAATTTTATTGATCCTTATTTTTTGATTTAGTAAATTACTATTAAGAAGACTAGTTTTGGGAGTTAATGAGCATATCCAAATTATAGGTAGGTAGTTGATGTTGTCAACTTTGAAACTACATAATCTCACCGGTACATCTCCATCCCCGTCTATCCATCCCCAAATTCATTTGTTAAAATGTTGTCAGTTATATCACACATTCACTTTGTAAGATATTGGATAGAACCATAGTATGTCGAAGGATACCTTCTGGTTCGACAGGAATTAAACATGAGGTCGAAGTATGTTCGCATGTTGTTGTCGTAGTAATGCGTGTTATAGTCGAAGTGTATTCTAAAATGCATTAGTCAATATTGCTAGGGTTGTTAGCATGTTGAATTGGGCCTTGCTTGTAAGCCCAATTGTTTAAGTTAGCTTGTACTCTAAGTTAACTTGTAATGTATAATTGTTAAAAAGCCCATTAGGTTAGTTGCTATTTTTCTTATAAAAAGGATGCTAGTTTCTCAATCTTGGCATAAGGAAAAATAGGAAGATAAAATCCTAATTTCAAGAGAGAGAGGTTATTTTGTTATTCTTGTATACTTGTATTCTTGTTCTAAGAGTAAGGAAAGAATGACAATTTATAACCAATCCTTGTTGTTCCTTGTTGTTTTACCTTGTTATCTTTGTTAACCCTAACCCTTGTGTGTTTCTTGATCATAAAGAAGTAGTTTATACTTTGTTTAAAGACATATGATTCACAACAAATTGGTGCATTGAGCATGGATAAGATGCCTTCAACAAAGTATGAGATTGAAAAGTTCACCGGAGTGAACGACTTCGGTCTGTGGCGCTTGAAGACTAAAGCCCTGCTGGTTCAGTAGGGTTGTTTGGAAGCATTGAAGGGAGAGGCAGCCATGGACGTTGCATTAACGACAAAAGAAAAGACGAGCATGATTGAGAAAGCCCATAATGAAATATTGTTAAGCCTTGGTGATAAGGTTCTTCGACGGGTATCAAAGGAGACTACAGCCTCGGGATTATGGGTGAAACCTAAAAGTTTATACATGACCAAATGTCTAGAAAATTGACTCTACCTGAAGCAAGCTTTGTATTCATTCAAGATGAGTGAAGAAAAAGTGTTGGCTGAGCAGTTGGATATGTTCAACAAGTTGATTCTTGATCTTGAAAATATTGATGTGAAGATCGACGATGAAGATCAAGCACTGTTGTTGTTGTGTGCTTTGCCCAGAACACATGCTCACTTCAAAGAAACTCTCTTGTATGGAAAGGAGTCCCTGGCCTTTGAAGAATGCTATGGGTATTCATTCAGAAGTCGGAGGATGAAGCTTTTGAGAATTTCAAAAGTCAAAAGATTCTGGTCGAAACTTAAACTGGCAGAAAGGTTAAGAGGTTGAGAACCGACAATGGCTTTGAATTATACAACAAAGCGTTTAAAAGTTATTGTGACGAGTCTGGGATTGCAAGGCATAAGACTGTAGCAGGTACTCCTCAACAAAATGGCTTAGCTGAGAGATTCAATTGAACAATCCTTGAAAGGGTTAGATGCATGTTGGTTAGTGCTGGATTGAAGAAGGTGTTTTGGGCGAAAGTTGTTTCAACAGCAACTTACCTGATAAATAGATGTCCGTCGACTGCCTTGGGAATGAAGACACCTGAAGAAGTTTGGTCGGGACATCCACCTAGTCTCGACAGACTGAGAGTATCTAGTTGTGTGGCCTATGCTCACATTAGGCAAGACAAGGTCAAACCTAGAGTTATGAAATGTGTAACACCCTGCTCCCCAAATACAAAATAAATGCAATTAAAATAAACAAATATCAGAGTCATCACAAACACAACGGGATGTCACAGAAGAAGCTCCTTCAAAACATTTTCATTAACCGATTTTCAATAATTAAACAGCGGAAGTTTGTCATATAGACACATGTACATATATTCACATCATATACATAAACGTCATATACACCATATATGGCCAACGCCCAAAATATACAAGATACATCCATCACAACGGGTCCAACAGAACATGATACGCCACAGGGGCACACAAAATCATCAAATAAATAGTGAACTCCCAAAAAGCCCCGGTGTTACGTATCAGAGCATCCCTAGAACTCGACTCGCCACAATCCAAGCTAGCTACACACCTGGGTTATCTGTACTTTCGAAGAAGCACAGACCACAACAAAAGCAAAGGGGTGAGAAATCACGATAAAAAATATAACGGTAAATACGTACATGAATAAAAGGCAATAACACACAATCATCAATTTACACACATCAACCCGGACCTACTGTCCCACGCCAACACAGTATATACAGCAATGCAAACACATGCAACTCAACCCATGATATGCGGTACCGACTCAATGGTTCGTCAACCAATCTCAGGATAGATCGCATACACTCCATCCGAGCAACGATCTATCCCCACCATGCTCCCCCTGAGCACAACCGATGGGCACCTGGCCATCAACCCTCCACACAGGAGCACATCATAACTAAACTCAGGATAAATCACATACACTCCATCCGAGCAACGATCTATCCCTACCATGCTCCCCCTGAGCACATAAACATGCATCATGACATGCATACACCAATGCACACTACAAACACAAGATCACACCGTGCATACGATCCTCTGATCACGTTTTATACATCATATATGTTTCACACATCACCACATTTATACATCATACATATATGATACACACTAATTTAAATATTTATCATTACACACTTATCATTGAAATCACGTTCCAATATCACACCTACACTCCCCACAGACCAAACTCAAGCTCACTCTCAAGCACGACCAGCAAGGGTCCCAAACCACAAGAAAACAGAACAGGGCAGCATAAAAATACAAAATATTGTCATGCTCGCTGGCTCCCTCGCCTAGCGAAGCATCAGCGAATGCTCGCTACACGCTCGCTCAGCGAGCACCCTAGCTAAGCCAACCAGAGGCATTCTGGAAGCACTCGCTACCTCTTCCGCTCAGCGAACCCCTGGCGAAGGTTCGCTACCAGCTCGCTCAGCGAAGAAGCTGGCGAACGCCTGCGAATTCAGAAAAAAATAAAACTGCTCAGAGTCGGTGAAACGCTCCAAACTCGGCCGATTCTCCTCAATTCAGTTCCCACAATATCAGAACAACATGCAACCATTCAATTACAGAGTCTTATCTTGATTTCACCCGATAAACTCTCGGCTATGCCAAAATAATCACTTCCAGCTTAAAACTTCGAACTACCCGGAACCCTCAAATCACCCAAACAATCACACTTCATCACATGCAATAGAATCAACACACTATCAGCAACTCAGAATCAAACATTCATACCACATCATCATCAAAACCTAATGGGGTTAGGGAAATCCCCTTCTACCTAATATTCATGCAACTACCGAAATTGACCCGATTTCGCCTCCCCCCCCCCTTACCTCGATAACTCGTTCGAATGTTGAAAACTCTTGCTCTGATGATGATCTTAGCTTCTTATTGCTCCAATTCACCTTGCTAATCTTCCCCAAGTTTCTCTTGATCGTGTTTCCCTTTCTCTTCTCCTCTTACGTGTTCTTCTTCTTCTCTAATTTCAATATTCCCCCAATGCCCCTCATCCCAATTCCTTTTATTCCATTCTTTTATTTACTAAATAATATTAATAATAATAACATTAATAATAATAATACTACTAATAATAATAATAATAATAATAATAATAATAATAATAATAATAATAATAATATTGCCATTATTAATTAAATTATCATTACTAAATATTATTATTAATACCAAAGTCCAAAATTATTAATTAATATCCAACTTGAGGGCTACATGCTATCGCACTCAACCATACCCCTAACACAGAAGGCACACCACAAATCAAATACACAGAAAAACTAGATAATTAAAATGAGCGTTACAAAATGCATGTTCATGGGATACCATGAAGGAGTCAAAGCTTATAGGCTATGGTGCCTAGAGCCAGGTAATAAGAGGTGTATCACCAGTCGAGATGTAGTTTTTAATGAAGTAGAGATGGATTTCAAGAAAACTGATGATGCTGATGAAGAGCTGGAACAGGGAGAGATTCCTATCGAGGTGGAGCATGTTGATGTTGAATTGCGTACCCCAGGTGAAGTCGAAGAAGACGCAGAAGATTTGTCGAAGATGAGGAGATTGATAATGACTACCTGCTAGCAAGAGACAGGTCGAGGAGAGTCATCAATCCACCTCAGAGACTTGAGTATGCAGATCTTATAGCTTATGCCTTAATCTCTGCAAGTGAGGTTCTAGATGAAGAACCTAAAGACTATAAGGAAGTTATGAGGAGTCGAAAGAAGACTGAATGGCTGAAGGCCATGAATGATGAGATGAAATATCTTCATGATAACAATACCTAGGAACTGATCAAGAAACCTGCTGGAGCCAGGTTAGTCAGGTGTAAATGGATTTTCAAAGTTAAGGAAGGAATCGAAGGAGTGACGTCGATAAGATACAAGGAAAGATTGGTTGCTAGGGGGTTCACTCAGAAAGAAGGTGTCGACTTCAATGATGTGTTCTCTCCTGTTGTGAAGCACATATCCATTTGAATGTTGCTTGCCACAGTGGCACAGTTCGACCTTGAACTGGAACAGATGGATGTGAAGACTGCATTCTTGTATGGTGATTTAGATGAAGTAATCCTGATGAGGCAACCTGAAGGGTATGTCGAAAAAGGTAAGGAAGATTATGTGTGCAAGCTGAATAAATCCTTATATGGACTGAAACAATCTCCTTGATAGTGGAATAGCATATTCGACAAGTTCATGGCACGCATAAGTTTCATCAGAAGTCAGTTCGACCATTGTGTTTACTTCAAATTTCGACCAGGTAATTCATTTGTTATTTTGTTACTCTATGTGGATGATATTCTAATAGAAAGCAACAATGTTGAAGATGTAATGAGGGTGAAGGCTGAACTTAATAAGGAGTTCGATATGAAGGATCTGGGAGCTACGTCTAGGATTATTAGGATTGACATCCGAAGAGATAGAAAGCAGTCGAGATTATGCTTATCTTAAGAGGCATACCTACGGAAGATTCTCGAAAAGTATGGTATGTCGAATTCAAAGCCTGTTGTGACTCCGACAAACCCTCAATTCAAGATGAGTATAGATCAGTGCCCCAACACTGATGTTGAAAGAAATTATATGAATAGCCTCCCATATGCTAATATAGTGGGTTCTTTGATGTATGTTATAGTTTGTACTAGGCTTGACATAACATATGCAGTAAGTCATGTAAGTAGGTACATGGTGAATCCTGGAAAGGCTCACTGGAAAGCATTGAAGTGGATTCAAAGGTACATAAATGGGTCTTTGAATAGAGTCCTAATTTATGGTGGAGCCTTGGGTGAAGATAGTAAAGCAGCAATCGAAGAATATGTCGACTCTGATTATGCAGGTTGTATGGATTCCAGAAAATCTATTTCTGGATATGTGTTCACTATGTTTGGGACAATAATCAGTTGGAAAGCAACACTTCATAAGGTCGTTGCCTTATCAGCCACTGAAGCGGAATATATTTTCCTAACTGAAGCTGTGAAGGAAGCATTGTGGCTTGAAGGTTTTAAAAAGGAGTTAAAACTTCAAAGTCGAGTTATCACGGTTAAATGTGATAGTCAAAGTGTAATACACCTGTTGAAGAATTCAGCCTATCATGAGCGAACCAAGCATATTGATGTGAGGCTGCATTTCGTCAGAGGGGTAATCGAGTGTGGAGAAGTCTAAGTGCTGAAGGTTTTGACAGATCATTATGCTACTGATATGATCACCAAGACGTTGCCCAGTTGCAAGTTTTTCCACTGTATGCAGTTGATAAAGCTGCATGAAGAAAGCTAGTTCCTTGATGTTATAGAGTTATATCTAATATGGAGATTTGTGAGATATTAGATCGAACTCTAGTATGGTCGAATGATAGCTTATGGTTCGACAGGAATTAAGCATGAGGTCGAAGTATGTTCGCTTGCTACTGTCGGAGTAATACGTGTTGTAGTCGAAGTTTGTTCTAACATGCATTAGTCAATATTTCCAGGGTTGTTAGCATGTTGAATTGGGCCTTGCTTGCAAGCCTAATTGTTTAAGTTAGCTTGTACCCTAAGTTAACTTGTAATGGGTAATTGTTAAAAAGCTCATTGTCGCTACTGCAAAAATAAGGTGCCGACAAAACATAAGAGTCGCCACCTTTCGTTATTTATCCCACAGAAAGGGAAAGGAAATGATCGGAAAAACCTGACGAAAAGGTATAAGACAAGGTCATTGCAACCATGTCTGGGTTCGGGAGTTGGTTACGCAAGGGGAAGGTATTAGCACCCCTCACGTCCGTTGTACTCAACGGGATTAATGCCTGTTGTATTTATCTAACGGGTTGGTTTGTCTATTTACCTATCAAGGCTGGTCTGAAAAAGAAAATAAAATGACTCGGCAAAGCATCGCGCTTCGTGCCTACGTATTCTTGTCAGAGAACGAGAAATCAGAGTCAACGTAGTTCGGCTAACTACGGGTAACGGATGGGTGAAGGTGGCTCGCCAATACGTCAGTATTATGCCTACGTACTCTCAACAGATATGAGAGATCAGAGCTTACATAGTTCGGGATAATACGAATTACGGGGGTTCAGATTCATCTGTTTTTCCGAGTAGGGTTAACGAACATTTCCAACAGTTTGGTGTATGCAGCTCGCTCGTCAGAGACTCGTGTGTTATCGTTTGTGGTAGGACTGAGAGTTAACGACACTCTTTTCTTCAGAAAAGTTTTCCTTGAGTTATGGGCCCACGGGGCGAAAAGGTTTGAGATTTGTTTTCTGTCTTTTACGGAAGAAGTGTTTTTTATGGATGTTTGCAACTAATATCGCACTAGAGACTATGACCTAGGAGTGAATGTGTCGCATGTCACCCAAAGGGTACCATACTAAACATCCTGATTATTGGAAGGAAACCCTCTAACAATCATTTCCTAAGTAGCTTAAGGCTCGTAACGTACGATATCAATTAACCTTTATTACTGTATTTTGATTTGTTTGAAGAGAGAAGAGAACAGACACAACTAAGGGGAAACTATCAAGTCCTAACAGTTGTCATGCCAAGGATTCATCCTATGGTTGAGGTTTGAAATAGGGAACTCCTAGATATTATCATGCATAGGTTTCATCCTAAAGTTCTATCATCACTTCCTTATCAAAGGAAGTGAGAATCCTAGGGGATCATGTCAATGGGAAACAAACAACAGATAAAGCATCAGGTAAACATCAGTAAAACAGATAAACAGTAAAGATGCGCATGCGATGCAGCAATACAAGCAGAGGGAGACTCACTTAACCTCTAGAGCAATCAAGCAAAAGCAACACAATACACAGGCAAGGGAGACAAGCTCAACCTTCAGCCAACAAGCAAAGCCAAACAGTAACAGACAAGCAGAGGGAGACAGACTCAACCTCTCATGCAAACAAGCACAGGGAGACAAGCTCAACCTTTCAATGCACTTAGGCCTAGAATCAACTACATGAAAGCCTATTCTAATGCAACACACCAAATAAATAGTCACACAGATACAG
Source organism: Lathyrus sativus (assembly GCA_963859935.3). Taxonomy (NCBI): domain Eukaryota; kingdom Viridiplantae; phylum Streptophyta; class Magnoliopsida; order Fabales; family Fabaceae; genus Lathyrus; species Lathyrus sativus. The sequence goes on along the minus strand of CAWUDS030005480.1, from coordinate 19,044 downwards.
TTAAACAGCAAACACAACAGAGCAGCACAACAACACTCCAGCAGTCTGACAGTCTGTCTTCTAGTCCAAGTTATCTGTCCAAGCTATCCATCAGGAGAGAAGGGAATAAGGACTTCACCTTCAAGCTTCAACTTTCTCCATCAAGAGATGATATGAATCAACACAAAGATTATTGCATGATGAGGGGAAGCATGATGGAAATCAAGGGAATCCATCATGGCACTCAACCACTCATCTAAGATTGGTATCCTCAAAGGTTTTACCTTTTATGGTAGGCCTTTAGTCCTTCCAAAGGAGGGACTAGGCTCCGACAAAGGAACCTTGCATCATGGGATAGGAAATGGAATGCAAACCAAAGCAAACTACAATTATGAAAAAAGAAGAAACTCCTAAAGGCTCTAAAAACCCTAATTCCACAAGCTCTAAAAGCAACTCTCTAAAGGGAACTAATGCACCAAATTAAACCTTAAGATTCAATCTACAGAGGCATCAACATGTCTACTAAACCATCAGAAAAGGTTTGGAAACTTATTATGAACTAAATGTCACTTTTGAAGTTCAACTATGGGAGGTACTATGCTAGAGGCATCCTACAAACAGCCTAGATGTAAAATCTAACTAAAATAGTAAATCAACTCCTAAAAATCTATAAAAATTTCTAATAGGTCCTAAAGGTATTAGGAACCTATGGTAAAAAATACAGAGCTTAAATCAATGTTTAAGGGCACTAATGAAATTCTAAACCAAAAGTTGTCAAGTGAAAACTCAAGTGGGGAAGGCTCTAAAAACCTAGTTCAAAACTATGCTTAGAGTTACCTAAAAATCACCACAAAATTCCTATAATCTCATCAAGGTGTATATAACCAGCCAACAAAAAATCAATATCAAATTCTAAAGCATGAATTAGTAATAAAATCAGCAAGCAACAAGTCCAAAATGCCAAATTAAATGAATTAATGAAAATAGAAAAAGGGACATTAAATTGAAAACAGCACCAAAATAGAATCCAAAAGCATGGAAAAATCAGAAATTAAACAAGGATCACTCACATATTTTTTCCATAATTTTCTGATCATTATTCTAATTAATATGAATTAAAATCAATCAAGACAATTAAAGAAAATAGAAAATGAATAAAAGAAATAAAAAGAAATCAGAAAATATCAGGACCACAAGATCACACTACTAGTCAACAGATCCTAAGACTAAGCGCGTGCCACCTTATTTAATAAAACGGTGCGTTTTGGCCACAGACATTGTATGGTTCAGTTGACTGAGGTACACAGTATGTTCTAATCATATCCATTCAATGGAAAAGTAAGTTGATATGAGGCTCCAGGATGTGCCACCTCACGAAGACCTAGTCAAACTGAATCTCGTACGTTGGATGCTAAGACCTAGTCAAATATCTCAAACAGATCCAACGGTGCTTGCTCATCTTCTTCGTTTGAACTGATACAAAGGGGGGAAAATGATTCACGGTGGCCGGAGAAGAGCTCCACCGTCTTCTCCGGCGAGAGCAATCATGCTCTGGATTCAAAATCCACGAAACTTAATGAAAATTACATGAATCCACTCGCCTCTTCACACTGATCATCAAGATCCATTCCATTTCTTGAAATCCTTCATGAATCTCTAAACACGATGCTCAACAGAAAAATCACCATTTCAACAAATGTCATTAAACTTCAAATTAACTACACAGAACTTTTCCTCACCTCTCAAGGATCACTTTGATCTATCCAATTCATCCTAACTCTCAAGAATCAGCCATATACGATGCTCAACAGAAATGTCATCCAATCAAGAATCATCACAAAACTCCATAATTCTGATCCTAAAACGATCTAGGTCACATCTATAACCTAACCACATGCCAAATTCATTCTAAACAAACCTAAATCAAGAGGAATTTTGAAGGATAAAAACCTGAATAGAAGCTTGAAATTGAAGGTGCTAGCGTGCGAATCTTGATGCCAAAACGTGCAGATTTCTTCACTGAAGCTTGCTGAATGATTCTTGATACTCAGAAGCTCTTGATTCTTCCTCAAACTCTAAAACCGTTTCTTGCTCGAAAGCTCCAAAACTCCAACTGCAATAACTGCTTCTTCACCAAATTCCAACCAAAAAACGATTTGAACATGATCCAAGACTTAAATAGAACTGTTTTGGATACTTCCCAAGCCCACTGGAAGCCCAATTTGATTAATCCAAAATTTCAATTTTCCTTCAAAGTGCAATTATGGAAGTCGTGTAACCTGGCTCTATTTCAGCTCAATTCTTGTTCAAATTCATTGCTTATGACATGGTGAAGATGAATGGATCAGATTGAAAGCTTGATTTGATCCTATGGTCAATCTTTGATGTGTAACTTCATCATGAAGTAATCCAAACAAAGTCCATGAAGCAAGCCTCAAATTAAAATTCTACCAATTCCATTGTCTTCAAAATTCCATTTCCAATCAAAATATGTACCAATTTGTAATTGTTTGAACCATTGTGATTTATCCTTTCTTAATGCCTTTAATGATCTTTTTTCCAAATTTCTTCATACACTCCTTAATTCAATCCATATCAATGAATCTTTAGGTCATGGTTAGACAAATAACACCATTTTGAACAACTTTCAAGTTGTTCAAAAGTCCATTTGAGATGTCTAAGTTGATGAAATTGACCCATAACCAAAAATGACCTGTAATTCCAAATTCCCAAAATACCCTTATCTTGCAAAGCTTGTAACTTGAGTTCTACAAATCCAATCATGGACTTCTAGTACTTTCTAGAAATCTAAGAAGATAAGTGACAACATTCATGTTGGAAAAAAGTTCATGAGAATCATCTTTGTAGGTCAAAAATGTCATGCAAGTTGGTTGACTTTCAAGCTCCAAATTCACATGTCTCTGATGACCTGTAACTTCTATGGCTCATAAGTTGAGTTCTACAAACCCTATCAAGGACTTCTAGTACTCAAATTAAAGCTATGATCATGCTCTACAACAATCATGTTGGGATAAAAGAGAGATAAAAATCACATCTTGAGCTATGTGGTCTTGAAGTTAGGTACCAAACCAGGGGATTTTACACTGTCAAGCATAACAACCCTAGCTTAGGAACTCCTCACACTCTTAATTCATGATGAATTGACCTTGGAATCATCCCTTGGGCATCTTAACACATCAATCCATGATCATATGGCCTTGAAATTGGGTCTCAACCTTCTTCAAATCCTCAGTTAACCTAGGGTTGCCCAGATGAAACCCTAGTTGTACCAATCTTGGTAGCAACTCCTTATCCTTTGTATAATGACCTGTCTAGGCTTCAAAATGATCTTCAATATTTCTCATGAGCTCTCTCAAGGCTCCAAGTCTTCTCCGATGGATTCAGAATCATCTGAATAACTTCCCATAACCCTCAAGTTATGAGGTATACACACTTGGCTTCAACCACTCTCTGAGAATCTTTGTCTTCACTGGTGAGGATCTCAACCCTTGAACACTTGAACAAACCTCTTAGGTAGCTTCATAACCTTGCTTAGCCATTGGTTGGTAGTCATACCTCTTGATCTCCTGCACACATGTCAATGCAATGCAAATGATAATGATAGAATGAATGCAATGAAACACAAGCTAGGTACAAAAAAAGGTTAGGCAGATTTTGGGGTGCAACACTCATTAGGTTAGTGTGCTATTTTTCTTATAAATAGGATGTTAGTTTCTCAATCTTGGCATAAGGAAAAATAGAAAGATAAAATCCTAAATTTAAGAGAGAGAGGTTATTTTGTTATTTTTGTATACTTGTAATCTTGTTCTAAGAGTAAGGAAAGAATAACAGTTTATAACCAATCTTTGTTGTTCCTTGTTGTTTTACCTTGTTATCTTTGTTAACTCTAACCCTTATGTGTTTCTTGATCATAAAGAAACCGTTTACACTTTGTTTAAAGACATCTGATTCACAACACACATGCTAATATATTGGTGGTCATTTAATCGATATTTGACGATCTATATTTTTAACTTGACATTAAATCTCTATTAAAATTTAAATAATTTCATCCTGGTCTAATGAGTGAAGATGTATGAATATGGTGTTAATGCATAGAATTAGTGACTCATTAATCCATGTTTAAATATATTTAATTTTAACTTAATAAGAAAATCAACGATACACACAGTCTCTCACACTAACATACAAAAAATCAAAATTTAAATTAATTAAACAATATTTTTTTATAAGATGTTTAAAGTGTGTGTGCAAGCATCTGTGTACATGTATGTTTAAGATTCAAAGAAAGATATGTCATACTTTCTCTATCTCATAAAAAAATATTTTATTTGTATTTTTTATTTAAAAAAAAATAGTTTCCCTTTTATAATACGAATGCAAGTATTTTTTATTATTCTTTAATAATATATTTTTATTTATTAACTTTCACTTTATTCTATTATTCCATTAATTATAATTAATAAAACTATTATAGTAAATAATATTAATTTTATTATTAAAATTAATTCATCTAATTACTTTTTATAAGAGCTGCGCATTGCTCAAATAAGATATTTTTATAAGACAAGACGGAGAAAATATTTTCTTTCAAAAAGTTTAAGATATTATGATATTATGTATATAAACGACACATTCTATATTTATGTTTTGGTTAGACAAAATAATCTTCCATTGTTTGCGAGTCGAAATTAAAGATAACTTGTATACAAGACTCATATATCTCAGTTTAATGAGATATCTTTTCTAAATTGTGAGAATTGTCACACTTAAAAGTGGAAAATATCTCGTAGTTGTAATGGTGCGGCCTTGAAGTCAATTGGAACATAGACTTTTTATTCTCATTCTCATATTACTCTTTATTCTTTTACTAACTTAAATATTAAAATATTATCTTTACAGGTCATCCCTTCTCTATTACACTGAAAACTCTCCTCCAATCCATTATCTCATATCACCGCTTCACCGGCCATTTTTAGTTCAAAACAAAAGAGTATTCAATACATCTTATTTATAGGCGAAATAGACCTAATCAATCACACTTAGAGTCAATAATATCTTTTCATATTAAGTGTGAGTCTCTCACGTTACAAATATTGAAGAAAAAACATAGTTTAAAGATTTGTTGAATATCCAATGAAGCAATACCTACTTTGCGGAATATGTTAAATATTAGTACTACTAGTGCATGTTTGCACATGAGTAGAGGGTAGGGAGGTGGGAACTCAATTGGGAGCGTGCCACTCACATTGTTAAACTTTTTATGTTGGAAATATCATTTCTTTTTCATAATAAGCTTATAATATCCAAAACAAAATACAGTGGGGGACTATATCAAAACTTTCTTAATAAGAAGCATACTTAAATTTTCTTAACAAGAAACATTCTTCTTATAAATCAATTATATTCTTTATAAAATTTGCTATAATACACAAGGGTACAGAGGAAAAAAGAAAAATTTCATTAAAAAAATAAACTTAAATTAAGAAGAACATCTGTATAGTTATTTTCTTTTTAAATACTATAATATTTTAAAGTAAATGATTCATTTCAATTTTTAATACATTTTTTTTTAATTTTATCCTATAACTAATATTGTGGCAATTCTTTTACGTTGCAAATATCATAGCCACGACGTCACAATTAGCCACATCACAATTGTGGCAATTCAATTTTTTTTATTTACAAGATTCCTTTTTTAGTATTTTAAATTTTTGGTTTAATATATATTATTATTGTTCAATTATATAATATCTTTTCTACATTAATTTTATTTAAAACAAATTTTAATTCTAAATGACTTTAATCATAGAAAATTAATATACAACCAAATTTAAAATGTTATAATTTCTTTTTCTTCTTTAAATCAGCCATCCTTAATTCCTCTGTGTTTTAATTTCTTCTATTTTAAATTTAAATAATTTCTTTTATACATTTCTTTACTTAAAATTGATGATATATTTATTCTTAAAAGAAGCGTCATTGTAAGCCGTTATAACTCATCATATAATCTACATCATAAAATTTTAAAAATTCAAAAAAGTAAATTATATATTTTTAAAAAAAATGGACATGCCATCAACTTTAAGTGTAAAAGTATGAGAGAATAATTAAAAATATTTAAATTTAAAATAATAGAAATAATTTGACAAATAAAGTAAAATTGGAGGACTAATTAAACCTAATATATGCTGATTAATAAATTTTAAATATAATGATGAATTCAATGAATTTTTATTTTTATAGTCTATATAAAAAACATCATATCATTTTAAATATTAAAATTAAAGTTAAAAATATTATTGGACTGAAATGTTAAAATTCTCACGCTGTAAATTTGTAAATAAAGTATAAATAAAATATATTATTGTGAAAATATAGTTAAACATATCACTTGATCAGTAACTATGTCTATAAAAAATTAATTATTTTTTATTTAAACATCAGTCATTTATTATAGATAATATTCTCATGATTTTTTAACTTTTTTTTAACAACAATGTTTAAAACAAAACAAAAGGTAACTAAAAAATATGATATGTAAAGGATGAAAACAAATCTAAAAAATGATCAAAGAATAATGATGAGAATGTTGCAAGTTGCAAGAAGAAGCCTCTAGTTCAAAGATCAAATAGGAGGATTGGTTTAGATTGTGTTTCAGAGTTTCATATCTGGTGGTCCATTGAGTTTGTACGTCTAAGATATACAAATCCTTTTTGTGTTTAGTTGTAGACTAGAATCCTCATAAAAGTACTGTTTTTTGTTTACTTAGATATATCTGAAAAAGGGAAAGATATAGTTTGGCTTGGCTGGTGTCCTTTTGTTAGGGAAAAGGTGTGGTTGCAGCTTCAACAAGTTGTTTATATATATATATATATATATATATATATATATATATATATATATATATATATATATATATATATATATATATATATATATATATATATATATATATATATATATATATATATATATATATATATATATATATATATATATATATATATATATATATATATATATATATATATATATATATATATATATATATATATATATATATATATATATAATTTTTTTTTTTAATTTTAGAGTTTATTTTGCGCTCTTAATTTAAAAACTATGTTCATTTGATCCTTAACTCTTTAAAGTATTTTATGTTAGTCATTTTATTTTAATTAGCGATGACAAAATTAAAAAATTGATAATTAATTAAACGAAAAGAATTAATATGATATATTTTGAAGAGTTAAGGAATCAATATAGCTCTTTTTTAAGTTAATGGACTAAAATGAACTTCGAGGTTGACTCTAACAAATGCTCTGCCTTCTTTCTAATAGAACAGAGTGTTTTCTTCCTTCTCCCCCGTATAATCTAAAAGTTTCTTTCAAATTGTAGATTTTTATGGTGGTAGTGTGATCCGAGTCATTTCGTTCTGATTCCCCCACATTACCTGCTAACCTTGTTGAGGTTGTGATAGCCATTAGAGGGGTTTTTCACCAGCATAGTCGGTGTTTGGTATGTTAACATCGATTTTGATGTTTGGATGTTTGGTTTGAGCGTTCTTCTCCCTTACAGCATTAGATATGGTTTTCCTGCTTTCAAATTTTCCAGATCTGTTATCTGTGTTTTTCAGATTTGTTGATATCTTCATCCCCTGACTCGGTACAACCCGCATGAAAAGATTGAGACAATTCTCCGAACTTTTGGTCGCTGTTTGCGTTAGAGTGGTTCTCCAACGAACTGTTTCAGTCTTCTCCGACGACTGGATGATTATGTTTCGCTGAGATTTAGATTTGTTTGGCTTGATAGAGCTTTTAAGCTTGTTATCATTTATCGCAAGGAGTTGTTGGTACATGAATTGCTTCCTATTGGAAGTCAGTTCATTCGCCAATACTTAATATTGTGAAGACCCACACAACACTTTTTTTTGCTATCTGGTTTTGTCCCTGTATGCAGGTTCACTAGATAATGTTTGTATTATGTGTGCTTTTAGTTATTTCCTTTATACCATTGTTGTTGTTGTAATCTTTTTGGGATACTTCCTACTTTTTGACGAAGTTTGTCTGAGTCAGTTTTTTTGCCACCTCAAATTTTATAAGGTGTCAAAATAGACTCACCTCGTCGAGCATACCTGTTTTGCCGACAATTTTTTACAGGGCGGGTTAAAATTTTAGGTTTGCATCCTCTAATATGTCATCTCCGTTTATTTGCGGACGCGGACTTTAGAATAAATTTTTGATATATTTAGACTAAAATTGTGCAGTGTTCGTGGGCCTGCCCAACCCACCCTCATTTTGTTGCAATACGGATTAAGATTTTAGATTTGCATCCTTAACAACCATTGTTATGTCCGCCCTATTTTTTACAGGCTTTTGCAAGGCGTGCATGTTCGTTTGTCCCATATATATATATATATATATATATATATATATATATATATATATATATGTGTGTGTGTGTGTGTGTGTGTGTGTGTGTGTGTGTGTGTGTGTGTGTGTGTGTGTGTGTGTGTGTGTGTGTGTGTGTGTGTGTGTGTGTGTGTGTGTGTGTGTGTGTGTGTGTGTGTGTGTGTGTGTGTGTGTGTGTGTGTGTGTGTGTGTGTGCGTGCGTGTGTGTGTGTGTGTGTGTGTGTGTGTGTGTGCGCGCGTGCGTGCGTGCATGTGTGTGTGCGTGCGTGCGTGTGTGTGTGTGTGTGTTCAATTTATATTTTTCATTTTATTCCTTAAATTCAATTTTGGTGTGTTCATTGCTTATTATGTGTTATTATTTAGAGAAATATTAATATAGATACTGATATTTTTATAGTATTATGAAATGTTATAGTTATTTAAGAAATTAAGGGGTTAGTGGAGAAATAATAGAAAATAGGGAAGATAGTTGGAATAAATAATAAAATAAAAATAAATTAGAATTTGTTATTATAAAATAGAGAGAATGAGAAAGGAAAAAAAAGGACAAAAACATAAACACGTATCTATGAGGGAGAAAAGGAAAAGAGGCGTCCTAGGAGAAAGCTATGCGAAGATTATGATCTCTCATCACCAAGAACTCAAGAATTTTATGCATAATAAATATAGGGGTATTGTTCTATATTTGGTGTTTTAGCAATGAGATAGTGAAATTTTCCTTAACCCCTTATTAGGTTTTGTGACCATTGATTATGATATTTTGTGCAAAACCTCTATGTTGTGAACTTGTGTATATTTTAATGTTATGTCATGCTTATATTGTGAGTTTTTTGTGCAATTGTTTTTATTAAATGGTATTGATATAAGGATGTGTGGAATTGATAAAAACAATGATGATTTATGCACTTTATGTGTCGAGTTTCATGATGATTTTGATGTGATAAAAAATGCAATGTCGTATATGTGTTAATTCTTATGTGTTGGGACTGCCATTGAGTCAAAATTGGGATATGAGGACTGATTCTATGTGAAAACGCAAAAAATTGCACAATGGTACGCGATGACAGCTGTCGCCCCTTTGTGGTGGGGTGACCATCATCGCACTAGGGAAGGAGACGACTCTCGCCCAGTTGACAGGCATCAACGCTGACGATGAGTGCCTACCTAACTCGTCAGCGCTTGATGACACACACCTTTCCTTTCCAGATCGTCAGCGAGTGATAGGTAACCCCAGAGGGCGACAACCTTCATGACCACGACGGTCAGACCTTCAACTCTGTCTCATCTATTTTTTGTGTTTAATCTAATTTTCCATAAGGATTATGGTTCCTCGACATAATTCTTGTTGTTTTAAGGGGAGGAGTACTTAGTAGTGAATTCGTAATGGTCAAAAGCTAGTCGATTGACACCCCATAAATGAGTGATGTGAAAAATGAGTAATCATTTAAATAACAAGAGTTTAGTGTTTCAAGGAATACAGAGGTACCTTAAGTTTTGAATGCTATAACTATGAGTATTATTTTGATAATATGTATATGAGTCGAGTTGTAAGTTAGGATTCAATTTCGGTGCTATTGCAATATTATTAGTATATATGAAAGACTTGTTAGTACCTGGTGATTCAGTAAGACTCGTGTCGTATATGTTTAGGTTTGGTAAAAAACTTGTGCTATTTTTGTTTAGGTTCAGTTAGAATCAGTGTTATTTGTGTTTAGGTTTGGTTGAGAACTACTATTGTTTATGTTTGCGTTCAAGAGAACTGATGTTTAGCATGTCTGACGATGTTATTAAGTTTGCAAGAACCAATGTTAGCCTTAACCGGTGATGTTTAAATTTGGTGTTATAAGGTTTTCTAGAGTTGTGTTTAGCCTATTTGGAGTGTTATTAGGGTTCGCAAGAATCAGTGTTAGCATTAATCGAGGGTGTTAAAATTTGGCGTTGGAGGTTCGTATGGAGATCTGCATTTGTTTGAAAGCATTCATGTATCATATATATCAGAGTTAGGTTATAACTTCGGTCCAGTGTTTAGGACTTTGGTCCGGTGTTTTAAGCTTTTTGTAAAATAACTCTGAAGTCCGGTGATGGTACCACATGCATGGGAATAAGGAGATGTGCATTACATATTTTTTCTTGTATATGTTTATGAAATCGTGTAACCATGATTTATTGTATATATGTGGAGTATATTATCCTTGTTGTTATTATGCCATTTAATTATAGAATGTATTCCCACCCCTTTTTTGTTTCCTCGTTTCTATATATGTATACCTATGCAGATGATTCTCAGGTCAAGAATGAGGAATGATAGTTGATGATTATATTATGGATGATGGCATAGATGGATTCTTCAATTGTTTTGCTTTATAATTTTATGTTTCACCGGACCTTAAGTCAGCTATTAGTCTATTACGGATAATAGCTCTAACATTGTAACATTAAGTTAGGATTACTTCACTATTTTATATACTTTGGTTTAAATTGAATCATTATGTCTTATTGCTATGTTTTGGATTAAATTTTATATTTTGAAATGATAGTTGAGTAATTTTTTATGTGATACTCGTACTGCATTTTATTATATTCCGCAATGTTTGTAAATAAAAAGAAATTTTTATTATGGGTTTAGGGTGTTACACAATATATTACAACCCCTTGAGTTGTAGGGTTGTCATAGGTTCAGTGTTGTTTGTGATGTTAGAGCAAGATCACACACTAACATGAAAATCTTTATATATGGTGTTTTATGTAATGAATTGGGTTCTCCTGAGTCTTAAGGTTGAGGTTTTTATACAGACTTTCTTGGACCTGAGTTAAAGAGTTAGTGGAGCGGTTTTGCCTTAGATACTACTCATATTACTGAATATGTAGGTAATTAAATGACACAGTAACTATGACAATCCCATTCATATTTTCTATATAATCCAATAAGTTAAAGGTCATACAACTTTACATAATAAAGCTATAAGACATACCTTGAAAATCACTTAGGGAGACGTCAGATTCTTATCTGGACGAGATAGAAAAACCATCACATAGTAAAGCTACATGACATACCTTTGAATCTTCCATACCCGGGTGAAATGGAAAGTGTCGGTGACGGCAGTATTGCCTCGCAAGGCGGGAAACTTTGGCGTTATTATGAAGCTTTTTTCAAACCTCGAATTCGAAGAACCGCTGTGATAACTGTAACACCCCGGTTTTTATTATAACATTTACTAATTATTATAATAATAATTTTTTTTTTTTAATTTTATAATGTGTTTGAGTGATTAATTAATATTATATGGATTAATGAGTTGTTGGGTATAATTTACTTATATCTTTAATAATTAAATTATGTAGAAGTAGAGAATATTGGTTTTAGTATTAAATTAGAATTTAAATAAAGATTAAGGAGATTTGGTAGAATTTATTTAACTAATTTAATAAATTAATTGGTAGAAATTGAGAGGATTTGTGAGTTGGTAGTGAAATAGAATTTTAAATAAAAATAAGTAAGTTGGTAGAATTATGAGAAATTAAGAGAATTAGTGTGATTAATGAAATAAAAATTAATAGATTTTTCTATTTATGTAGAAGGGAGGATAGGAAGAAAAAAAATACGTAGAAGTTTTGGAAAATAAGGATTAAGAAGATAGTGAAGGCAACCCTAAGAGAACAAGTGAAGAAGAGAACCTCCATAGGCAAAGTTCAAAGCTTTTATGCAAATTTAAGGTAGGGGGAGAATTATTCAATATGAGTTTTAAACATGAGGGGTAATGAGGAGTCCTTATTCTCTTTTGCTTTTTCTCTTTTATGTCCCCCCTATTGATGAATGAATTGAACTTGAAGTTGTTTGTGCAAAAGCTCTTTAGGTTGTTGTTATTAATCCTAAACTTTGTGCTTTGTTAAGTGTTGAAATTATATGATATGTGTTAAAATTTATGATTTATGCCATAGTGTTCTATGTTGATATGGATGTTATTAATTGTCATGGTATGTGTTGAGATTTTGTGATTAATGAGTTCTAAGCTATGATGAGCAAATCTTGTTGTTGATAAGAAAATGTTTTTGTTTATGAGTTTGAATCGCCATGAGAATGATAATATAAAAGTTAAGAACTGTTGTCGAGAGAAAATTCTCAAAACTCCAAGAAGTCATAAAAGTCAGAAAAAGTTGAAAAATAGGCAAAAACTGAAATACCGCAGAATCGCAATAGGAGGGACGCGCGAAGGCCGCACCAAAAAATAAATGGCAGATGAGTCGGGCTCAAGGCCAGCGGAGTCGTGTGATAGTAGTTGACGGTGGCAGAGCCATGATGCACAACGGGTGAGCCGCATTAGGTGGCATGACGGAGGTTGCCGAAATCAACAGTGGCGACGGTGGGTCGCCGGATCGGAGCATCGTCAGAAGTCGGCTACAACGGGTTTCAAGAGTTCGGCGGCAGCGGCGACTATCATCAGTACGGGTCTGACAACTAGATCGACGACAACGAGTTTCGAAATCCATTTCAGCAACTTTCGAGTCGTTTTTTCGTTTCGTGTTTTTAGAGTTATACTTTTTATGTTTAGATTAAAATATGAAGTGTTTCTAATAGAGTTGTTTAAACCCCTAGAATCATATCAAATGTACTATTTTCCATTCTTCCCCATTACACTTTCCTATCTCGTTAGCTTCTACTTTATCAGGTACCCTCCTTACCTGAAGCTTTTAATATCTTCAACATTTTCTATATCTCAGATTCTCAGTCAATATGAGCGATAACTTCATTAGTTTTTCTAGCCATTTTGAGAATGATGAATCTCCCGTAGTTAGGGGCAAAAGTATCTTCTAGTTTGAACTCTACGCCCTTTATTAGTGATCACCTGGCCTATGAGATCATATCTATAACCGATGATTCTGATTTTAAGAGGCTCTCTAGAGGTTCTTTGGAGTAGGGAGTTTCTTCTAGAGATTCTTATTTCAACGCTCTTTTTTCTGATGACGAAGTTGAAGGTGATCATTTGGATGCTTCTCTGCCCTTTTCTTATCACACAACATGATTTTCGCCCTATCCTGATTTGTTGACTTCAATATATGTGTAAATATGTCACCTTATAATTAGTAGCTATTATTTTAAGATGACTTAAAAAAATTTTAGTCCTTCTATTACCTTCCTAAAAATGTAATTTTCCTCCATTGTTGAATCTCACAGTTATAATCTGTTCTTCTTCAGCATAACTCCGATTTGAGTGGAACCAACGCCAAAATAACCATACAAATATTAATAGTATTATCCACCAGTTTAATTTCTCATTTGGCGTAAGTTTATCTGACCCAAATTTCGAAATTAACATTTTAAGCGTATTTTCATATTTAACTTTTGATATTTAACTTCATATCATCAATTTGGTCAATTGGAAGACGACGTTTGGAACAAATTGAAGATCATTACTGATGGATATAGATTCATGAGAAAACTTCAAAATAAGGTATGAGTGAGAGTGGGTTCGAATCATGAGTATTAAAATAAGTGAGATGAACAAGAGAGTCATATTTTCCCAAAATTCATTTGTTCCTTGTTGTGATAGTTGTAGCCTTGAGTAATAAATGAATAAATATGAAAACATGAAAAGTGTGATGTTAAAAGAGGAACTAGAAATTTTAATTGATGCTATTATACAAGATTTTGTTTCATATTCTGCTCATATGTAAAATATTGTAGTTATATAATTATCGTAATTATATAATAATTGATATAATTGTTAGCTTATTATATGTGATGAATGAGTTGATGTGATAATTTGTCATAATAATATACTAGTGATGATATTGAGACTATGATTGGCTTTATGTGAATACTTGGTGTGCTAGAGTTACTTATAAGTGTATTTTTTATGTTAAGTGATAAGTGAGAAGTTTCGACATAAAATACATAAAAATAATGTCAAAATGATGAATTTAATGCGATGAAATTTAGATTTTATGACTTCTTGATTTTAATAATTATTATTAGTAAATATAGTTACTTTGAAAATATTGTGATTGTAATTGGGGTGTTATAATAATAATTATTATTATTTTTTCTTCATGGATTAAAGTAAATTGATATACCTAATTGTGATGCATATGTAATAAGTGATGTTTGAATGTATGAACACATAATGATGATGTATAAATGATGATAAATATGTGAAATTGAGGTGTAAAACTATTTGATGTTTTTCCATAGATGATGAATTAATGGTTGTTCTGACTCATGCTGAAGACAATACTCTTAATGAGTAACCTAGGCCAATGAGGGGAAGGACTAGACGTTAGATATTTTGACGTGAATGTTACCTTGTCACCATATAGGTAGGGCTTGACAATCCTAATTGAGGTTAGAGAAGTAAATAATTTATATCATTGGTATGGTGCAATATCAAATAGAGAGAAATATCATGTTGGATGTCGTGTAGTATCACTAGAGAGAATCGACCACATGATGCAGTATTTCTTAAGAGAAGCACACCAAAATTTGAACCAAAGGATGTAATACAATATCGCTTGAGATGAGTATTACACATGGTACAATATCGCTTGAGAGAAGTACACTCGAAATTGAATCAAATGATGTAATACACTATCACTTGAGAGAAGTATTACAAAAGTCTAGTATCAATTGAGAGAAGCACACCTAAAATTGAACTATGGAATGTAATATAGTATCATTTTGAGAGAAATGTTATACAAGTCCAATATCAATAGAGATAAACATGTTTGCATTAGCCTTATGGGCATAGTGCATTATCATAGAGAGAAGCACGATCCTCTGTAGAGTAAATGGTGTTAAAGAAAGAGAAGAACTTTAAAGTCTAAGAGCATGCATATCATACTTGAATTGTGACTAAACTTGATGATTGTCATGATTTATATTGATATTTTATATTTATTTTTTTATTAAGGTTGCTTTGAGATAAGAATATTTATATCTTAAAATTGTAAATTACATAAATGTTTGATGTTGATGGTTCTTGTTAATTTTATTTGATATGATATAATGGTTACTTTATAATTTTTGTAATCTTATCAATTATTTTATGTTGTTACATATTTTTGAAGCTCACCTTTTCGTGTTTGTGTTTTTCTGTCTTGGCCTTGTGTTTGCGAAATCGCAGTAAATCCAGGTTAATGAGTCTTGAAGTTCAAATTTGTGAGAAACCTTCTTTGATATACTTTGGGTTGAGAAAATAGTTTTAAAAATGTTTCTACTTTTTGCATTAAAAGATTATAAATATTCAGTATATCGATGTAGAATTGCTTTAATTTAATGGATTTTTTTTCTAGAATCATTTTTGATGTGTAACTGGACGAAGTGATGTCCTTTATCTCAAAAAGTTTTTGAAACTCGTAAATTTTATTAATTTTGAACACTTTAAATATCTATAAACATTAAATATATTATTTTGGGATTTAAGGTGTCACATTAGTGGTATCAGAACCTGGTTGGTCTAATCAGATCATGTTTGTTTAAAGTTTATCATGTTTTCATTATGCACTATGATTTCCTTACAAAGACGCATTGGTTTATTGTCGTTCTCTCTGTTCCGGTTGAGATCTGACTTTGGATCAAGACTGATCTACTTGTGGAATTTCGCAAGAATTAGGAGTCAATTCCCACATACAACATCATTGTTCCATTATAGAATCAGAATTTATGTATACCAATGGCGAGGAATCCTTAATCGATAGTGTTGTTCTCCGATACAGTGGTGCAGGGTGGACCTGCAAGGAATCCTAAGTCGGCTCCGAATTATAGATGAGTGTAGTAAAAAAATAAAGATTAGAAAGTGTATCTTGAATATCATGTATGATGGCTTTTATACGTTATATATATATATATATATATATATATATATATATATATATATATATATATATATATATATATATATATATATATATATATATATTTATATATATATATTTATATATATATATATATATATATATATATATATATATGAGTCTCACATGCAGTGGAGCGTAATGATCTTGCAATATTAACACTTCAATGCTCAGGTTATATATATATATATATATATATATATATATATATATATATATATATGAGTCTCACATGCAGTGGAGCGTAATGATCTTGCAATATTAACACTTCAATGCTCAGGTTAATGTGATTAGAGAAATGTAACTTGCAAAAGTAAGAATGAGTGAATTCATGTTATGGCACATGGGTGGGATTATTTATGGTAAATAGTGAAAACCTTTTTCGTTTGATCCGACCCCGAGTTAGGGGGAGTCTGATCAAGTCTAATGGTGGTTGTTGAACTAGTAGCTCGAATCGCGTATGAGGTCTTCTGGAGAGGCTCTACCTATTTGCTGCCTTTCAATGATGGTACTTTTGGTTAGGTCTTTGGAGTTTGGTTATTTTGTTTGGCCTTTGAACGACCTACAACAGTTTCCCTCCAAGTCCTTATTATAACGTGTGAAGCTAGGATTCTGTTAGAAGCTTTAAGATTGGTGACAAGACCTTCCTTCTATTCCACCTTGGATTTTTCTAGTGGGTCTACACCATGGGGATGAAAAGTGGATGAATTTTTTGTGTGGGATCATATGACCTTAGGAACAAATGTATTAAGTGCTTGTCTTGTAACTGAAATGTTTCACAACATATATCCTCCATGTGGCTCTAGGTCTAGAGTAAGAGGCTAAACTTTTAGGATACTTGAGTGTCATGGGGGAATCAAGGTTTAATCATGACCGTTAGCGGTGATGGTGTGCTTTCCCATATCTCCAACTATCGATTGTGTGGATGTTTGTAGTTAATATATAAAGACCAAAGAGTAAATATGATGTTCTAAAGCCACACTTGAACCTTGATCTAGCCACTTGCATCCACATGCTTCCAATCACCTTTTCCTTCATATGTAATCTGACAATCCCATAAGTGTGATTCTTCAACTATATTTGTCTCTCATGATTTTGAATGCCTCATTGAAGGTCCCTGTTTATGATTTTTCAACCCTCCAACTACATTCAAATATGACATCCAAGGTCAATATAATCATCACTTTGAGATTGTATAACCTCCCTCCTTATCTTATCACAAGTCAAATAATAATCATAGGTCTTTATAATCATTCCTTCACTAATATTAGTATCCATAGTAGGAAACTCTACCTTAAAATGAGTCTTCATGGTCATAATTTCTAAAAGCTTTATTCTTAGATATTTACTCTTCTTCCCTTGATATGACTCACTTAAAGTAATACATATGTGATTGATAATTTTCAATCCTCTGAGTTCCATTACTAGTAGCTCATAATCCTTCCCAGCCCATGAATAACCATTGATGATACAATCTATAACTTTACCATCAAGGTGATATAGCTTGATTCGCGCCATAGGAAAAACTCTGGTGACCTTCGAATAAGAGTAGGTTTTAAGTTTCCTGCTACTAACTACAAAAGGTGTTTGGAAGTTTATTCATGTAAACGAACACATGCCGACCAAGTAAGCTAATTTGGCATTTGCCTTACCCTAAAAACTCAACAATAACTCAATAGTCACATACACTTTTATCCACTATCTCATGCAAGACTCATTAAATTGATCTGAAACAGTCTCTAAGAATTCATCCTCCCTTGACCTCAAATCTCAAAGCTTGTTATTATCATAAAAGTCTTTACTAGCTGATAATGACATGAACAACGACATTGAAATCTTCTAAAATATATAAGCCACGTGTCTTAAATCATTTAGATATGATCACTTCACCATGTGCAATCTTCATTGCCCAATGTTCAACTTTAGAGTAATATCTTAGATAACAAATTTTGTGTGATCTCCATAAAATACCTTACGTTGTGAAGAAAAAAATTCATGATCATCGAACATTTTAAATCTGACCGTATAAATACCATAAACCTTGCAAGCCTTATTGTTACCAAGGAGAATCACTCCACCTTCAAAGTCTCAACATTTTATATTTGACACATTGATAAAAGCAACCTGAATCCATGACTCGAGCCTCCAAACTGGACACCAATAGTGCACATGCACTCTCATTACTATCCTTATTTGAGAGAACTACAAGTAAAGTATTTTACCTTTGACTTGTAAAACCTCTTTGATTTGGACATCTATCCAAGCTCACATCCTCTTATTGTTACACTATCAATCCATCAATTAAATATATTCTATCAAATCACACTTAAATTTTAAAAAATACTTTAATGATTAGACCATTTGTTGATTTTTCATTTAAAACTATTTTACACTCAAATTTTATAATTCAGATTTTGGATATACCAAGATACGCGTATTAAAAAAATGATGTTTTTTAACCCTTTAACATTTTGTATGCTTAACATGTGTGAGTTTTGTTGTTAGATTGTGTTATTAACATAAATTGCTTGGTAGTCAAACTCGCTTAGTTTCACTGTGCTGAAGTTTGCATCAGCATCAGTGGCGTGTGTTCTCTTTGAAACAGAGTAACCATAATAACTACCGACCACACCAGAACCGTAGTTTATGAGATCAAAACATTGGAAACTCATTCACAAAAAACACAAATATACATAAATTGTTTTTATTTATTTAATAATTAATACATCGTTAAATAGATGCTAAAATATCACAATAAAAATTTTATGTAGTAGCAGCCATC
>CAWUDS030005478.1:140-45143 GCA_963859935.3 Lathyrus sativus | reverse complement strand
CAGTTGGCAAATTTCCGGGTTTGTCGGTATTCAACCGTCTCTCACCTTGATTGGTTGAGAGCCGTTCGCTCCTCACCCAGTCAGGTTCAAGCCGTTTGAATAGGGGCAGCTGTTGCACCCTAAAATTTGACCAACATTTCTTTACTTAGCTTATGTTTCATTTCATTAACATTAGCATTATCATTTGCATTTCATTGACATGTATGCAGGAGATCAAGAGGTAGGACTACCAATCAAGAGTTTGAAGCTAGCTAAGAAGCCTATTCAAGTGTCCAAGGGTTGATATCCTTGTCAGAGAAGTTAGAAGATCCTCAGAGAGAGTGGTTGAAACCAAGAGTGTGTGCCTCCTAACTTGAGAGTTGTGGGAGCTCCTCAGATGATTCTGAAGCCAAGAATGTGGACTTGAAGCCTTGAGAGAGCTCATGAGATGTCTTGAAAGCCATCATGAAGCCTAGACAGGTCATTATGCAAGATTAAGAAGCCTCAACCATGAGTGGTGCAGTTAGGGTTTGACTGGGTCAACCCTAGGTCAACTGATGATTTGAGGAAGGTTGAGACCTAATTCAAGAGCCATGTGATCATGGATTTATGCATTGAGATGTTATAAGGATGATTCCAAGGTCAACTCATCATGATTGAAGAGTTTGAGAAGTTTCAAGCTAGGGTTTCTAGGGCTTGACAGTGTAAAATCCCCTAGTTTGACCCCTATCTTCAAGGCAGTTTAGCTCAAGATGTTATTGTCATCTCATCTTGCCCCCAACATGAATGTTGTATAGCTTTCTCTTAGATTTAATTTGAGTACTAGAAGTCCTTGATAGGATTTGTAGAGCTCAAGTTATGACTTTGACAAGTTACAGGTCATCTGAGGTATGTGAATCTGGGGCCTTGAAAGTTACCCAACTTGCATCAAACGTTTGCCATAGAAGAATGATTCCTATGAACTCTTGGTCAACATGAATGTTGTTCCTTATCTTCGTATATTTCTAGAGAGTACTAGAAGTCCTTGATAGGATTTGTAGAACTCAAGTTATGGCTTTGACAAGTCAAGGGCATTTTGGTCATTTGGAGATTATAGGTCATTTCAAGCATAAGGCCATAACTCCTATTTCCAAGATTCAAATGGAAAAATGTTCAACATCAAACTTGCTTAAAATGATGTTTTAAGGCTAGTAAGGAGGTCATGAGATGTTGAAAAGTCTTGTAGCTCAAAGTGGTAAAAATGACCTAAAATGAAGGCATAAGTTAAATAAGTCAAAGTTGGAAATTGAAATTTTCAACCTACACATCCAAACCATGGCATGTAATATATTATTTTGACTCTAGAAAACATTTTAGAAACAATGGTTTAGCCACATTTTTGATTTGAGGTCTAAATCATGGACTTGCTTTGGAAAATGGTTACTTGCATATTAAGCAACATATGCAAAGCATAAGGAAGATCAATGCACAAGCTAGCAAAGTATCCTAACATCTCATGCATCTCATCTAAGGAGATTTTAAAAGGAGAACAAGCTGCTGCAAGAGGTATAGCATGGACTGGTGTAGGCTTGGCTTGAATTCAAAAACTCATGACATGAGAATCTCAAATTCTCATTGGATGCTTCCAGAAAGTTCTGGATGGTTCAGAACCATCCTATATATTGGTTAGAAGCTGCTCAGATGCAAGGTTGGTGAGAGTTGCCAGAGGAGAGTGAGATTGCCATTTCATTTTGTGCCTTGCAAATTGAAATCGTTTTTAGAGTTACACACCATTTCCATTGATTCTTTCCATTGTAACACCTTCCATTGATCATACTGAGTGTGTGCATACCAATTTGGAAGCAAGATCATGAGGAATTGAGAAGATAGCATTTGGATTTGGCAAGAAGCAAGCCACTATCGGATTCTGAGATTCAAGCTCCTTTGATCAAAACTTTTGCAAACAGTAGCAAGATCTTGGTACAAGGAGTGATTCTGGAGAGATTGAAGTGCTGAAGTGAAGATTTGATCTATCTAGTATTCAAGAATTGGCAGGTTTGCAACTTTTACTCTACACCTTAATTTAAGCGCATTTAGTTAGATTTGTTAGGTTAGAATGGTTAGAGATGGTTAGGAGATGGATTCTGGAGATTTTGAGATCATTTGGTGAGATTTAAGATAGTGACCCCATTTCTGTTTGGATCAAGAACGTGTTGGATATTGTGAATTAACATGAGTTCTATAGCAAGTTTTAATCAGGGTAATGTGATGATCATGCTGGTATAATCAATTTCAAGAATAGTCATAATTGAGATTTGAGCATAATTTGGGTTCACTGTCGGGTTTAGAGATTGAGGATGATTCTTTGAATTCTAAGATGATGGTTATGATCAGTATGGAATTTAGAGTAGATTAGTGTTTTGAAAGATGAATTTCGAGTGAGATTTGAGGTTCTGCGAATGGAGGGAGATGATACTATGAGACTCTGTTTCCATGGATTCTTGCTTCCAAAACCCTGGCTGAAGGTAGGTGATGACTCAGTGGCCGTTGGATCATGCGAAGACTCATTGACCGGACATGGATCTAAAGGCCGAGATTTGATTTCACGTTTTAAAGAGGGAAAGTCTGAAACGATGAAACGAGGCTTTTCATTAATTGGAGTCTTGGGCTTTAATGGATTGATAGCTATTCACACCCCCATCCACGGCCCAGTCGTGATTTGAACTAATTTTCTCTACTTTATGCACCGTGTTTATTTCTTTTTTCTTTATATTTTTGTCATTTGTTTTCTGAGGTAAATATGGGCCTAGCGCGTTTACTGATGACACCCTCATTTCAAGCCCACTCATATAATGTACTGCATATCATTGCTAAACACACCAACTGTTTTCACATTTTATTTTCTTTTTCCTTATTTTTCTTTAAACTTTAGAAAATCATATTAAATAGAAAAATAATGATTTTGGCATGGGGATTTTTCCTCCTATTTCACATTTATGTCTAGAAAATTATAAAATCAAAAAATTTGCATTTCATGCATTTTTAATATTTTTTGTATATTTTCTCTTTTAATAGCATTTTAATTCATTTTATGTTGATACATAGTTTTGTAGAATTTTGTTTAGCTAGTTCCCTTTATATTTTTGCACCATTCTTTTTAGGATAGTTAGATTAGGACTTTAGCTCCCCTCTGGATTTATTCCATAATTTTGTGATTAGTTTTTGATTAGTTTTGATTAGATGACTTTAGGTTGTGTAGATTTAGGTCAATCCTTAACATAGGTCCACAATAACACTAGAATTTTGGGTTTTTATGTCAAGTTAGATATTGGGACATATAGGGTATTAAGGATAGTTATATAGGATCCCCTAGAAATTATATTAGATTTTAATATAATAGTATACTATTTTTAATTGATTTTTGTAGTTGATTGTTGTTTGTGTTACCCTTGTGGGCTTGTATTTTGTTTTGCTTTGCTTTGTGGGCTTTTGCTTGGCTTGGTGGGCTTGGTCTTGCTTTGTGGAGCATGGAGGAGCATAGTGGAAGACTTGAAGATTGAAGAAGGAGCTTGAGAGCTTGAAGACTTGTTTGTTTTGTTGTTGTTTTAGGGTTAGGAATTAAGTAGAGCTTAGACTTAGTTAATTTCTTTCTTAAACATGGATGGTATCTTTCACCTCCATTCTTCCACATGATTCAAGGTCCTTCGATGGTATTCACCTCCCTCCTTTGGAGGGATAAGTGATGGTACCTAGGAAGTAGAACTTTTGAGGGAACCATTATTCTGATGTTAAAACCTTATAGCTCCTTTGGTGGTCAATAAGCAGTTTAATATCCTAGCTTATCCAGTTAAGTGATTTCTTCTGGTTTGAGTATCTTGAAGATGTTGGGCTTGAGTGTGAAGATGAAGACTTCATTGAAGAGCATGGAAGAGGATGATTCCCTGAGCATTGCTATTGCAGCTGAGGCTTAAAGACTGAAGGATGAAGTTGACATTTCCAGATGATTGAGGACTACTCTAAGAAGCTGAAGCTTGTAGGAAGAGAGGACCGAGTTGAAACTGGTAAAGTAAGAGAGCTGAAGCTTGAAGACTGAGTTGATACTTATGAAGAGGATTCAATTGAGATTGAGTGTAGAGCTGAGGCTTGAAGAACAGAGGATGAGTTGATACTTACATTGATGCATTGAGAGCCTGAAGGAATCAAGTTGATACTTGTAGTTAGGAGTGAAGCCTGAAGGTGGAATTGAGTGTAGAGCTGAAGCTTAGAGAAGAGAGGATAAGTTGATACTTATGTTGAAGGGTTGAAACCTGGAGAAGCAATTTGATATTTGTCATGAAAGATGATAGCCATGAAGGGTGATGGAGGTCTGAAGACTGAGTTGCTGTCAGAAGAGCTGAGGCTTGGAGTTGGAAGAGGGAGTGGTTGATCTGCTTTCTTGTCCGTTTTCTTTTCTGTGCTGATGTGCCTTGTTTGATTTGCTTGATGCATTAGAATAAGTCCATATCTAGACTGACTTTAATCTAGGAGCATGATTGCACTAGAGGTTGAGTTGCTCCCTCTGCTTGTATTGTTACTGTATGACTTTGCTTGCGGGTATTCGGTAGAGCCCTGCTCCCTTTCCCATGTGGTTTATTTTGCTTGATAGCATCACATTTTATTTCATTTCTTCTGTATGATTGCAGTTTACTGTATTTTGCTTGATAGCATGTTGTTATTTCCTCAGTATGATTACTGTTATTCATTCTGGCTTGAGGTTGAGATGGGCTTGTGGAGGCTGCTGCCCCGCACACATTTCCTCCCTCACTTGCATTGCATGCATTTTACAGTCGTTTACTGTGTATCTGTTTACTGTTTAAGCTGATGCTTTATCTGTTTCTGTTTATCATTGATATGATCCCTTAGGACTCTCATTTCCTTTGATAAGGAAGTGATGATTAGAATTTTAGGTTGAAACCTATGCATGATAACTTCTAGGAGTTCCCTGTTTCAAACCTCAACCATAGGATGAATCCTTGGCATGACAACATTAGGACTTGATAGTCTCCCCGTAGTTGTCCCTCTCTCTTCTCATCTCAAAACAGCGTAAGATACAGTAATCATGAATGATTTCTTTCGTACGGTACGAGCCTTAAGCTATCTGAGGAAGGATTGTTGGAGAGCTTCTTTTCAACAGTCTGGATGTTTAGTATGGCACCCTTTGGGTGACATGCGACGCATTCACCCTCAGGTCATAGTCTTTAGTGCGATTGAAATTGCAAACACAATAAAAAACACTTCTTTCGTAAAAGACAGAAAACAAACTTCAAACCTTTTTTGCCCCGTGGGCCCGTAAGTCAAAGGAAAGCTTTTCTGAAGAAAAGAGTGTCGTTAAACTTCAGCGCCAACGCAAACAGGCTTTGTCCCTAACTGCTGGAACTGTTGTTTAACCCTACTCGATAAAACAGATGAATCTGATTTCCCATAATCCGTATTATCCCGAACTACGTAAGCTCTGATCTCTCATACCTGTTGAGAGTACGTAGGCACAATACTGACGTATTGGCGAGCTACCTTCCCCGTAACCAGTAGTTAGTCGAACTACGTTGACTCTGATTTCTCGTTCTCTGATGAGAATACGTAGGCATAAAGCGCGACGCTTTGCCAAGTCATTTTCTTTTCCTTTTAAGCCAGCCTTGATAGGTAGATAGATAAAACCAACCCGTCCAGTAAACACAACAAGCGTGGATCCCGTCGAGTACGACGGACGTGGGGGGTGCTAATACCTTCCCCTTGCGTAACCGACTCCCGAACCCAGACAACGGTTGCGATGACCTTGCCTTATACCTTTTCGTCAGGTTTTTCCGATCGTTTCCTTTCCCGTTCTGAGGGATAAATAACGAAAGGTGGCGACTCTTCTGTTTTGCCGGTACCTTATTTTCGCAGAAGCGACAACTGGTAATCATCAATTGGCTGCTCAGCTAGGTACTCTGACAGAACACTACCTTTAATAGCCTTTTGAGAAACATACTGAATATCGTATTTTGTCAGTACCATCTGCCATCGGGCAATCCTTCCGGAAAGTGCTTGCTTCTCAAACACATATTTGATCGGATCCATCTTTGAAATTAGCATGGTTGTATGATTTAGCATGTATTGCCTCAAACGTTTGGCAGCCCAGGCCAGTGCACAACACGTCTTTTCGAGCATTGAGTAGCGGGACTCACAATTTGTGAACTTTTTACTCAAGTAATAAATCACATGCTCTTTACGTCCAGTCTCGTCATGTTGACCGAGAACACAACTCATGCTTTTCTCAAGAACCGTCAAATACATAATCAATGGTCTCCCTGCTACTGAAGGTATCTGTCGCTACTCGAAAAAATACGCGCAACGACGGGGAAGGCGAAAAGGAAAAGGACAGAAGAGTCGCCACCGAACTTTATTTATCCCATGAGGGGAAAGGAAAATATCAAGAAAACCTTAAGAAAAGAACGGATAAGATGGTCTCACGACCAAGAACGGGTTCAGAAGCCGGTTATGCGAGGGGAAGGTATTAGCACCCCTCGCATCCATCGTACTCGATGGGAACCATTTGTTTGTCGTGTGTGATTATATTTGCTTAATGATTTTACTATGAAGAGTGTTCCAAAAGATACAGAAAAAGGGTTTAGAAACGGGGAAAGAAAAGGTAACGGGGGGAAGAAGGGGAATAACGGACTCGGTAGGACTTCATGGTCCTAGGCCTACGTATTCTCAACGGATATGAGAAAATCAGAGTCGACGTAGTTCGGGAAACTACTGATATGGGGGGATGTGCTCGACAAGGATTGTGGCCCTTGTGCCTACGTATCTTTACTTGAACGAAGTAAAGAATCAGAGCAGTCGTAGTTCGGCCTATGATTTGTTGATGACTTTATGAATGATGCTATCGTACGCATTCTAGCAGTTAGGTGTATTGCTGCTCGCTCGTTGGAGACTTAGGCATTACCTGTTTGCGGTAGAACGAACGTATCATATCCTTTTTTGAAAGATTATTTTTCGCCATGCGAGGCAAGATGTCACATTTGATTTGTTGAATTGTTTCTTAGGTGCGAGATAGGTCTTCGGATAGTAACCCCTACGGGTAGTACCCAATTCTTTATCTTAAAGTTTTTGTTATGAAAGGGTGTGGCGAACAGAGCGTCTTCGTATTGAAACACGAGTATCAAAACCGCACACACTACAGTGAGCATCTCGACACTCGGAGAGGAAGAAGTCTACACTTAATCCTCTTTCTTTAGTTCAATACAAAGAGAACATCGTTCTCTTATTAAAGTGTTTTTGGTTTTGAATGGTAAGTGCTTTTGCGATGGAGAACCCTACGGTAAACGTCAGCACTCGGGATAGGAGAAGGCCTACGCCTAACCACTCCACGACCATTCAAGTTTTCGTTATGAAAAGAGTTAAAAAAGCGCTCGGTACGGGACCGAGGTTTTAGGTGACAAAGATTGCGGGAGGAATTTGTGGAAAGAGATAGGTGGAAGGAGTCGCGTCTTCATATTGAAAGACGAGTGTCTAAACCACCCACACTACAGTGAGCATCTCGATACTCGGAAAGGAAGAAGTCTACACTTAATCCTTTCTCTTTAATCCAATACAAAGAAAGGTTGATTCTTTATTGAAAGGGATTTTGAAAATGTGCTCGGTGCGGGGCCGAGGTTTTTAGGAGGAAATGGTTTGAAAATATACACGGTACGGAGCCGAGGTTTTAGGAGAGAAAGTGGGTGGTGCGGAGAATACGAGCATCTTCGTATTGAAATACGAATGTCTAAACCACCCACACTACAGTGAGCATCTCGACACTCGGAGAGGAAGAAGTCTACACTTAATCCTTTCTCTTTAGTTCAATACAAAGAGAACTTCATTCTCTTATTAAATATTGTGAGTTAGTTTAACCATTTTTGAGAAAATCCGCTTGACGTTGGGTCAAGGGTTTTAGTTGCTTAAAAAGATTTGAGGTGAAGCGAGCAAGGTCGATGGCGACGCACAAGGCAATCGGCTTACAAGGTCAAAAATGGCTCGATGAGAATCGAGAGTTTGTTTTCTTGAAAATAGTTTTTAGAACCAAAGGTAAAAAATGACCAACAATAAACATGCATAAAAACCATACCAACACAGCGGGTTAATCGGCTTCAAAAAAAAAACGAAACACAAAAAAAATGGCGAACTCCTTGAGAAAAATTTTTTTGAGGTAAAAAAGTCGAAAAAACGTGAAAAACAGGGGTGTGACACGAGTGGCCGTGTTGTGTGACACGGCCCGTGTCACAGTTCCAGAGAAAGCAGGTTTTTGAGGCAAACAGCAGCGTGACACAGCCGCCCGTGTTGCATGACACGGCCCGTGTCACAAGGTCTGGGGGAAAAATGCAGAAAAACTAAAACAGCGGTGTGACACGGCCGCCCGTGTTGCATGACACGGCCCGTGTCACAAGGTCTGAGCCAAAAAAGTTAAACAGAGGTGTGACACGGCCGCCCGTGTTGCATGACACGGCCCGTGTCATAAGGTCTGGGCCAAAAAAAGTTAAACAGAGGTGTGACACGGGTGGCCGTGTTGTGTGACACAACCCGTGTCAGGGGACTCAGGGAAAATACGCCATGAAAACTCAAGCAAAGATGTGACACGGGTGGCCGTGTCATGTGACACGGGTGGCCGTGTCATGTGACACGGCCCGTGTCAGGCTACCAGGGTGAAAAACCAAACTTTTCTCTTGTTTTTTGCTTCTTTTTGTGGTTCTTAAAAATGGTTTCTTGGTCCCCCTTGGGTTCTTACATGATATACATAGCACAACAACACTCAAACAAAGAGAACAAATGATAAATGCACAATATAAAAGAAGAAAAGAGTTTGAAGAAATGGATACCCAAGAGTTGTTACCATCCTTGCAAAGCCTCCACTGATTCTGGCTAGGTGTTCACTTCTCTTCACTCTATGCTTTGATGACTTTCCTCAATGGCTCCCTTGTGTTTCTCTTTTACTCTCTTCACTTTTTGCTGGTTTTTGCTCTCTCTATTTTTTCTGGTTTTCTCTCTTACTCTTTGCTCTCAATATCTCTATCTCAATGTGTTGTGAATAATAGTGAATGAATCCTCTTTTGCAGCCTCCTATCCTCCTTATCTCACTTTTTCTGCTGCCTTTTTCTACTGTACCAAAATCACAGCTCTTGCACACTTCTCCATTTTCAGAATTTCCATTCTTGGCAATATCTTTTACCACCTTTTAGTGCAGCCCCACTTTCCTTCCATTTCTAGTATGTTTTTTGCTGTATTTTCTTCTGCAGCACTCTACCTTTCTATTCATCCTTGTACCCATTGGTTGGTTGATTTGTTTGGACATACTCATGTAGTCAATACACTACCTTTTGGACATCATTTTCAAATTCTGATTTTTGATGTGTAGATGTATCAACATAAGCTTATAGCCTTGATTTTGTGACATAAAATGATTTTGTAATATGATACACATTGCCACTTCTTGCATGGGGTTGTTTTGGAGCATATTCAAATTGCTCATGGTTGAACATGCATGGTATTGATCTTGAAATATTCCAACATTGAATTAGCTCTTAAATATTTTACTTGCATGTTTGTAAGCACAAAGAGGGTCATGTGGACTTGATGGAGCATGGGGGATACCATGGCATGAAGTTATTTTTAGAAACTTGAATTAAGACTAGAAATAGCTTAATTTCCTAAGCATTACCAAGAGTTTGGATTTTGTAACAAATGTGACATTCTTGCAAATGTCATGAAATTTCTCTTTGTAATATTCTTGAATCTAGCCTTGAATTCATGAACCTTGAATTTGGAATGATGGGCCTCCCTTATGTCATTGAATTTGAAAGAAATGAAGAAACGAGTCAAGCCTTGAAAGAGGGAAAATTTTGGGGTGCAACAATATCAATATTGGAGGTTCCTGCAAATATTCTTTTATTTTTTCAAACGTCTTTTGACAATCTTCATTCCAGGTCACAGCCTGATCTTTTTTCAATAACATGAATAATGGCTCGCACGTGGCCATTAGGTGAGATATGAACTGAGCAATGTAATTCAATCTCCCTAAAAAACCATAAACCTCTTTTTCTATTTTCGGCGTTGGCATTTCTTGTATTGCTTTTATCTTAGCAGGATCAACCTCGATTTCTTTTTCGCTAACAATAAACCCCAATAGCTTACCAGATCTCACCCCGAAGGTGCACTTGTTAGGATTCAGCCTCAGCCTGAATTTCCTAAGCCTCTTGAACAATTTCAGAAGATTGACCAGATGCTCTTCCTCTGTCTAGGATTTGGTAATCATATCGTCAACATAGACTTCGATCTCTTTATGCATCATGTCATGAAAGAGTGTTGTCATAGCTCGCTGATATGTTGCCCCGGCGTTCTTCAAAACAAAGGGCATCACTTTGTAGCAGAATGTTCCCCACGGGGTAATAAAAGTTGTTTTCTCCATATCCTTCGGCGCCATCTTTATCTGATTATAGCCCGAGAAGCCGTCCATGAAGGAAAACACGGAGAATTGAGTAGTGTTGTCGACCAACACATCAATATGAGGAAGCGGAAAGTCATCTTTTGGGCTCGCCCTATTCAAATCTCGATAGTCCACGCACATCCGCACCTTACCATCCTTCTTTGGTATAGGTACTATATTGGCGACCCATGAGGGATAAGTTGTAACAGCCAGAAAACCGGCGTCCCACTGTTTCTGAACTTCCTCTTTAATCTTCATAGCCATATCTGGTCTAGTTCTTCTGAGTTTTTGCTTAACCGGCGGACATTCCTCACGCAATGGCAAACGGTGAACCACCATATCAGTATCCAACCCAGGCATGTCTTCATAAGACCAAGCAAAGATATCACTATACTCTCAAAGCATCTCGATCAAACTTTGCTTGATATCGCTTTGCAGTGCAGCCCCTATCCGGATATTTCTGACAACCTCTTCAGACCTCATGTTGATAATTTCAATTTCCTCCTGATGAGGCAGAATGATTCTCTCTTCTTGTTTCAAAAGACGAGTCAGCTCTTCTGATAAGTCATCATCCTCAACAATCTCTTCTTCTGCTTGAAATATCAGGTGCTCGAAGTCGAAGCGAGTCATAGGAAGTTCGTGATCGGTGTCGTCTGAAATATGAATCCTGCAATGAGAATGGTTAAATGCTTCAAATAATGCAAACAAAACACATAACTACATTGCCATTTTATTGTTAAAGCAAAAACAAGAAAAACAAAGATCACAAAATTTGCATGAGAAAAACGCCTTTATTTAATGATTAAACAAAGTACACACATAAGCAGGTAGCCCTGAAAACAAAATCACTATGCCCCGGGTAGGACACGGGATTATACAATAATCGAGAAAACAAATCATTACTGTTTTTAGTCACTTGGACAAGTTCCTGGATAGACTAGTTGCATAGGCTCTGTCCTGGCACGCTGGGCTTGATCCACGAGTCCATATCGCAGTCACTATCTTCGTCTTCGGCATCGGAAACAACATTAATCGTTTCATAACGGAATCCACCTAGAGTGATCACCACTGGCCCTTTGAAATTTGGCACGCCTGATGTGGAAGATGACGACGTCGGGCGATACTGTTGCACCCTAAAATTTGCTCAACCTACTTCACTTGGTTTAGGTTTCAATTGCATTAGCATTTGCATATTAGGTCATGTACATAATTCATTCATCTGCATAACATAGCATAGCAAAGCATCCAACAAGGGACCAAGTACTATTCTTATCTCTATAAGCCTATCAAGAGGTTCTTATTCAAATTCAAGCACATCCAAGTCATCAGAAAGAAATTGAAATCTGAGAAGTCAGTGGATCAAGCAGTGGATCTCTCTCCTATCTTGAGTGTATTTGAAGACCATCAAAAGAAGTTGTGAGCTGTGAATTGAGCATGGAGGGTATATAGACATCATGGAGGACCTATAGGGCCATTTTGAAAGTGAGACAAGTCATTGATGTGATCACAAGAGTTGCAGTTGAAGACAGTCAACTAGGGTTTCATCTGGGTCAACCTTAGGTCAAATGCTTGATTGAAGGTCATCAAAGCCTATTGGAAAGATGTGGGGTTCATCATTTGACATTTATATAAGGATGTGGTGTTGTTCCAAGGAGAAATCAAGAGAAATCAAGAAGAAGAGGAGTTTCTAAATTAGGGTTTCTGTGTAAAATCCCCTAGTTTAGGACAAACTTCCAAGCAAGATAATTCAAAATTCAAGCTTCAAATGGATCCTTGGCCAACATGAAACTTGTAGAGGATCTCAAGACCTTTAATTTGAGTGGTGGAAGGCCTCAAGGAGGCTTATAGAACTCAAGTTATGGTTCTTGCAAGTTACAGGTCATCAGAGGCATCTGAAATTTTGTCTGTGAAAGTTACTTGTCTTCCAAGCAACTTTTACCCCTCAAGGAGCTTTCAAATGGATTTATGGTCAACATGAAAGTTGTTCCTAATGATGTTAGCTTTCTATAAAGGTATGGTATGCCTTCATCTGATTTGTATAACTCTACTTATGACTTTGGCAAGCAAAGGGTATTTTGGTCATTTGAGAATTACAGGTCATTTCAAGCATATGCCTAAAACTCATACAAGGAAGCTTCAAATGAAAAACTTCACAACATCAAAGTTGTTCTAAATGACATTTTGAGTCTATAAAAGTGGTCATGAAAGTTGGCAAATTCTCATAGCTCATGATTGAAAATTTGGTTAATTAAAAGGTGAATTTAATGAATAAAAGTGACCTAAAAATGAGATTTTTCATAACATGTCCAAATGGGATGAAATTATAGGTCATTTTGATTGGAAAGAATGTTTTGAGACCATTGGCAATAGTGGATTTTTGAGTTTAGTTCAGAATTTGGAAGTTATCATGGCTTGCTTATAAAACAAGTAACATATCCAAATTCACAAGGGATTTGAGTGCAAGAAAGTTCCAGCAACTTCTAGATGGTTCCATGAGCATATATATATTGAGTAGAGTGGATCCAATCATTGGTTGGTGATTCATTTGGTTGAAAACTCATAGTTACATCTCATTCCTCAATTTTGCAAATTACACAAAAACTCTATCAAATCTTCATCATTCTTCAAAGTTCTTGATCCTATCATCATCTACATTCATCATAGAGCAAGTTTCCATCAAGATCTGGTTGAATTGAAGTAGAATTCGTGTGCTAACAACTTCATCATCCAAAGTGCAAGAAGAATTCAATTGCAAGATCAAGAGCATTTGAGCAGGTGTTGCTGCATACAGAACCAAGATCCAAGTCCATTGATCAAGTCTAGAGCACTGCTAGCTGTGAATCCAAGAGCATCACTATCTGTTTTCAAGATTACACCAGGTTGGTTTTTCTATCGAATTGGCTAGAATTAGTTAGCATGATGTAGTTTCATTAGGTTAGATGCAACTTAGGTGGTTAGAGGAACAATTCTGGAGATTTTGATAGGATTTCATGAAGATTTTTACATGAGCACCAAAACTGTTTTGACTTAGAACTAAGAGGATAGAGAGTGTTAATTCATATGGATTAGTTTAGAATGATCAAGGATGTGCGGTGGTTACACTAGTACCAAGAAACTGGAGTTTCATGAGAGTGGAAATTGGAGTGTTCATGGAGAGGAAGCTATCGGGTTTGATTTTCTAGGTTGTTACAGTAAGAACTAGTAATGTAGCTTTGTTCAGCTTGAGAATTAGAGCAATTTTGCTTTTTATGGATCTGAATTTCATGGAGAAATGAAGCTGTATGAGAGGGTGGAAGTCTGGTTCATGCAAGCTCGTTCATGGCTCAATCATGGTGAAACCCTAGCTCGTTGGAGAAGATGAGTCCAATGACGTTGGATCATTCGCAGACCCTTGACCAAGTCTCAGATCGAACAGCTCAGGTTTGAAGTTGAAATGGAGGGAAGACTAGTATGAATTGAAACACGGTCGTTTCACTTAAAATCAGTCCTGGGCTTAAGTTGCAATCGCTAGCCACACCCCCACTATCCAGGCCCATAGCATATTGAACTGTTTTTCTTGCTTTTTGCACCGTTTGTAGTTTTTTTTCTTTGGTATTTTTTCTGATTTAGCTGGGCCCAGACGCGCCTTGCTACGCGCACCCCCATTCTGGGCCCATCATTCATTTTTCCATGCAAATAACTACTAATTGCACCCCTAACCAACTTTATTTCATTTTAATTTCATTCATTTTTCTTAATTGTTTGAAAAATCATAACAAATTGAAAATTCCATATTTTTGATTGGTTGTTTTTTTTACCATTTTCATATTCCTGTGTAGAAAAATATCATGTAGTAAAATTCCCATTTTATTTTCTTTTAATATTTTTTACATATTTTCTCTTTTAATGCCTTTTTAAATAGATTTAATTTGTGCATAGTTTTGTAGAATTTCTTTTAGGTGCTTCTCATAATCTTTTTAGGCCAAATTTTTTAGTATAATTAGATACATATATTAGGTGTCCCCTTGATTTTTATACCAATTTTTTAGGATTTATTTTAGGTAGTTTAGTTAGAAACCATTAGGCTAATCATTTAGGGTTGTGAATATAATGTAGGTTTAACAAAACAAATTTTCTTTTGGGTTTTCTTTAGGACAAATTAAATGATGGGACTATAGGGGTATTATGGGTAAATAATAGATCCGTTAGAAAATATTAGACTTCCCCTATTCTACTATTACTACTAGTATATTTCCTGTATTTGCTTGTTTGTGTGGTGTGCCCTCTCTAGGGTTATCATTTGACTGTGTGGGGTATTGGGCCTGCTTTGGGGTTTGGGTTTGAGCTGAAGACTGTGCTGATGAAGCCCATTGAAGACTAAGAGAATGAATACCAATTTCCAGAGATGATGAAGAGTATTTCTTGCTGGCAGCTGTTGAAGGTCATAGGATCTAGGAGTTAGATAGAGCTCTAGAATAGAAAACTTGATTCACAAACATGGAAGGTCTTGTTTGCCTTCATCCCTCTCTATGATGCAGAGTCTCTCTAGGACACTCACTCCCTTCCTTTGGAAGGCTTGGTGATAGTGTCTAAGAGATTGAACTCTTGAGAGAAACATTCTATGTGTTGTTAGCAGTCTGTTTGCCACCTTTGGTGGTCAACTAACTGCTTAACACCCCAGTTCATCCTCTTGATTGGTTCCTCAGCTTGGAGAGTGAGACTTGAAGAAAAGCCATTGGAAGATTGGAGATAGAGACCTTGCTTGAAGGCTGTGAAGATGAAGGCTGATGCTTGCTTGAAGCTTGTAGATGGTTGAAGATGACTTGAAGATAGAAGTTGATGAAGCTTGCTGTGCAGAGCTGTTGTCTGCTGTTTACTTTTGCTGTTCATAATTCTTGATGTATTGTTTGAATTTCCCTGACTGTATTGCTTGCTGTTTAACCTGTTAGGTTGAAAGTGAATCTTGTTCACTTTTTCCTGTTGTTTTCTAGGTTCGAGGTTGAGTGGGACTCCCTTGCCTCGCTTGTATTGCTGCATCCATGCATTTTACTGCTTTATTATATATATGCTATTGTTTCTGTTTCCGTCTATTCCCTTAGGATCTCTGTTTCTCTCCGCGCAAGAGAGGAGCATGATAGACATTAGGTCTTAACCCATGCATGATAACATTAGGTTAGTTTGATTCCCTTTTCAACCATAGGTTAGAGTTCTGTCTCTTCTTTCTCAAAACAAACAGAAAAACACAATAAATATTTCAAACACAATAAAAGACACTTCTTCTGTAAAAGAATGTGAACTCATCAAAACGTCATTTTTGTCCGCTTGGACTGTTAATCAGAAAAACCCTTTTTCAGAAGGAGATAAAAGCAATCAAGACAGACTTGTGTCGTACGTGGCCCGAACTACGTTTGCTCTGATCTTTCATGCTGTATGAAAGTACGTAGGCATAGGATGCGATATCCTAGCGAGCAACCTTCCCCTCCTTTCCCGTAGGTAGGCGAACTACGTTGACTCTGATTTCTCGTTACAGACGGGAATACGTAGGCATAAAGTGCGATACTTTGCCGAGTCATTCTTTTTTCTTTTAACCCCAGACCTGTAGAGTAGATAGAATAACAATCCCTTCGACAGAAAACAAGCGTGGATCCCGTCGAGTACGACGGACGTGAGGGGTGCTAATACCTTCCCCTTGCGTAACCGACTCCCGAATCCAGGTTTTGGTTGCGATGACCATTCCTTTCCCCGTTTTGCGGTAGGTTTACCTCGAGCGTTTCCTTTCCCTCCCTTGGGATAAATAACGCACGGTGGCGACTCTTCTGTTCAGCCGGCGCCGATTTCGCAGTAGCGACAGCTGGCGACTCTGTTGGGGATCCAACGTCCCCTGGCTGCTAAGGACTGCGATAGTTCCTTATGCATTTGGGATCCAACGTCCCTTAAGCGAGTCAATCCTAGCGCTTGTTTTCCCGTCGAGGATTTTGTATGGATTTATATTTCTGTCATTTACTTTCAGCATTATATTATTGTTATTATTGCTA
This sequence comes from Lathyrus sativus, assembly GCA_963859935.3. Lineage (NCBI taxonomy): Eukaryota > Viridiplantae > Streptophyta > Magnoliopsida > Fabales > Fabaceae > Lathyrus > Lathyrus sativus. The sequence continues at coordinate 28,691 of CAWUDS030005478.1, read as the reverse complement.
TATTGGGGTTGTGACGGGTGTTCTATGACTGAGAGATAAGCCGGACCTGGGCTTGAGTGCACCTAGAATTAGAGTGGAAAGTAGTGGGCGCGCACATGCTTTGCATGTCCTAGTGTCCTGCGAAATCCACACTCAGACGAGGTTCTTCTGGTTGGCCTCCTGTCCTACCCTTTGGGTGGCTCGGGTTGCTGGTTAGTTGGATTGTCGACTATGGGAACCGATCATTTGGAAGTTGGCTAAGTGAGGCCTCTTTAGGATTTGATGATGCCACTCCTTCTGGGAATCGTATCATCAACCCTGAAAGTCTGTGACGCCGACGACCGCATAGGATGCCATACCTTTGTCAGTTACTAGGACACCTACCTGTGAGAGGGTTTGGGGTTATGCAGGTAACTAGACCTTCAGATACTGGTTTGTTCTTGATCTGAGATTCAGGGTATTTATGGACAGTTGAGGGGTCTGTCAGAGACCAGTCAGAGTTATGTTATGGGGTCTATCAGAGACCAGTGTTGGAGCTTTGTATTGGGTCTGTCTGAGACCAGGGTTTGAGGAATTCTGGAGGGTCTATCTGAGACTTATGATGTGGTTCAGGCTTCTCAGCCATAGCATTTGGTCCCTGTTGCACGTTATTTGCATTGCATTGTTCGCATAACCATTATCATTGCATCCCATTAACGTGTGTCTGTGCTGCAGGTGCATTTGCATATTCCCTGGTTCTGGTGTCCGGACTTCTGAGTATTGATCATGGCTGGTTTGAGGATGACAGTTGCCTATAAGTTACCTATCCCTGATATTACTCCCCTCCTGGGTCTGATTTCTCTTGCTGATGAGGATGTCCGTAGAAGCTTCAGGCAGAGTTACGGAAGGCTGTTGAGATTGGTTCGCAAATCAACTGATGATGAACTGAATGGGCTGTATACACTGATGCAATTCTATGACCCTGCTTTGAGATGTTTCACATTCGCTGACTTTATTTTAGGGCCTACCATTGAAGAGTATGTAGAGTTTACTGAGCTGCCAGTACAGAATAAGGTTCCCTTTATTCACTCTGCCGCTGAGCCCAAGTTGGAGGACTTAGCTAAGGCCTTGCACATGAATGTTTCTGAGCTGTTGATGACTTCTTGGCGCGGGGTTCCAGGTTTCTCTCTCCATTTCCTGATTGGTAAGGCTCAGGAATATGCCAAGAATGGATGTTGGGTAGTCTTTAACGCTGTTTTGGCTCTATGCATTTATGGGATAGTGTTGTTTCCCAATTTCCCGAACTTCGTGGACATGGATGCATTTCATCTGTTTGCTGCTGGCAACCCTGTACCCACATTGATCGGGGACTTCTACCATTCGATGCACTACAGAAATAAGAACAGGAGAGGCAAGAACGTCTCTTGTTGTGTGCCTTTGCTGTGCATGTGGTTTAAGAGCCATCTCCCCCTGAAGGGACCTTTTGTAGATAGTGCAACTACAGCTGATTGGCCAGAGCGCCTGATGAGACTATCTTCTGAAGACATTGAGTAGTTTGACCGAGACTTGCTGGGGTCTGAGCTTATTTTCAGTTGTTCTGGGTATCCTAATGTTCCGTTGATAGGAAGAAAAGGGTGCATCAATTACAACCCATCTTTGTTCGTTCGCCAGTTTGGATACGCGTTGAAAAACCCACCTCAGGAGGAGGAAGTACAGGAATCTTTGTACTTCACTGGTGATTTGAATGGAGAGTTACTAGCCAAGCTTCAGCACGCCTGGATGCGTATCAACAGAAGAGGGAAACCACTGTTGGGGAAGAATGATTGTCAGGCCTATGCACCATACAAAGTTTGGATCCGAGAGAGAGCAAGACAGTTGCTGATGCCATTTCCCGCTGCACCAGTCCCTGTGCACATTCCGGTAGAGGAACCAACCACCGTTACTATGGAGGTCTACGAGCGAGTTGTGAAAGAAAAAGAAGCCTTGATGAAGATCAACGAAGATTTAGAGAAGGAACTGGCTCAGATGCGTAGTGAGAAGAACAAGGCTGTGCATTCTTTCCAACAGCAGATCGAGTTAGTAAACAGGCTAGGTGCTGAATTGACTGAAGAGAAAAAGAAGCGCGAACGCTTGGGGAAAGAGTTCAGAAGCTCTCATGACATGTTGGACTCCAAAAAGAAAGCACTCGATGCCGCCCACCGGGAAATCTCTTCTTGTAACAAGACGTGGAATGCTACGCTAACCAACAACAAAAAGAGGGAGGACAAATTAAAGCATCAAATTTCTGAACTCGAAGAACAGTTGAAGGCTAGCACTAAGAAGTATGAAGAGGAGGTGATGGCGAGATATAGTCTCCAGAATGCATTGAACAAGGCCATCGAGGGCAAGAAAGAGGTTGTGTCTCAGAAGTGGAAGCTAGAGGATCGCTTCGGAGAAGGGGCATGGGAGGAATCCGCTGGTGATTTGCGACGTGTCTCAAGCGAAGAGATCTACTTGTTGAGGGTCTGCTTTCCCGACCAAGTCATCCAGAGACTAAGAAGTTACTAGAGGAGTACCAGGCATATGGGAGTACTTGATCGTTTCATGTATTAATGTGGATGCTTTATTTGCATTTGTGCTGACCATCACCAGGATTGTTGGTTGAGGTCATGCCTTCTTATTGTACGCATTGATATTGTATTCTGGGCTTAATGGATTTCTCTGCAATATATGAGGAGTTTTCTATGATTCGGCTCCGAACATCGTATTGTTGTCACTGTCACCACACTGACACATTCGCACTAGAATCGGGGAATGACATTCCCTAATGCACAGACACATATTGCATTGCATTCCCATTCATATTGCATTACAGGTGATTATCGAACTATATTTCATTTCTTGCACTGTACCAGGTCTTTTCAGGATTGAAAGTCAGCGCCCGCACCGATACTCCACTTGTACCAACTGCCGAAGAATTATGGATCAGATGCAGAATGAAATGCAAGACATACGTGAGAAGCTGGCGCTATTCATGCAGACAATGGAGACCATTGCGAAAGGCCAAGAGAATTTGCAAGCTTTGGTGCAGCCTTTGTTGGTAAGAAATGTTGGGCACGGAAATGAAGACCATCATTCTGTGCGAGTTGACACTATTCACAGGGATGGTACCCCCACACCGGTAGCTCCACCTGTGGTAAACATACCTGCTGTCAATGTGAACAACGGCGCTGCCGCCGGGAACGGTAACGTCGGAATTGGTAACGAGACTGTCGTCAACAACGTTGGGCTCGGAGATGTCAACCTGGGTGATAATATGGGAGGTAATGGCTTCGGTAATAATGGATTTGGCTTCAATGACCAGGGGTTTGATCATGCTGGGAAGTACGGCTTCAACGCTCAAGGCTTTGGGCAGGACGAATTTGGTATGACTAATCAGGGTTATGGCGGGTTCGGAAATGGAAATGGCGCTGGGTTAATGGCTTTTGGACCTGCAGGAGTCGCTCCGGGGTATGGTATCAGGGGGCGAGGCCCTGTAATGAATCAGACTAGAGTTGGTCGTAACAATGGGTACGATGGATACGGAACTGGGAACGGTAATTGGCTAGAAGATCAGCAAGAGGATGCTTTCTCCGGTGGAGGTTTCGAAGGTCTTATGGATGACTCTCAGAGAATTAAGATGCTCGAGGAGCAGATGAAGGGGGTCGTGAATCAAAGCGCTGTTGGCTTAGATATGACTACAATGGGTCTGGTGCCTGGCCTGAGGGTACCAATAAAATTCAAAGCTCCCACATTCGACAAATATAAGGGGGATACCTGTCCAAAGGTGCACGTGTGGTCATACTACAGAAGGATGTCGTCGTATTCAAACGATGAGAGAATGCTGATGCATTTCTTTCAAGATAGCTTGTCTGGTCCTTCCCTTGAGTGGTATATGGGATTGGAACCAACTCAGATAAAGACGTGGAAGCAGCTGGCTGAAGCATTTGTGGCTCACTATAAGTACAATAGTGACTTGGCACCCAACCGGGTCCAATTGCAGGGGTTGTCCCAGAAGAAGGGCGAGAGCTTCAAAGAGTATGCGCAGAGATGACGCGACATGGCTGCTAGAGTTCATCCTCCTTTAGAGGACAAAGAAATGAATGATATGTTCATAGGAACATTTACCGGTATGTTTTATGACAAGTTGTTTCATACTTCTTTGGGCAGTTTCTCAGACTTAATCCTGATGGGAGAGAAGATTGAAAGCAACATTAAACAGGGAAGATTCCAAGCTGAGGAATCCACTTCAGCGGGCAGTAACAGAAGGGCTTTTGGTGGGCACCGTCAAGGTGATGCAAGCGCAGTGTTTGGGGGCCGAGGCCGAGGCCGAGGCAGAGGTAGAAACCAGTACAATTAGCCGCAGCAGGTGGCAAGTGTTACTATTCCATTTCAGCAACAACCGATACAACAGCAACAGCAGCCACAACAGGGGGCACATCCTGTCCAGCGCAGAGTCCAAGGGGGCCGACCAAGGAGGGTGTTTGAAACGCCTCCTTCAACGTATGCAGAATTGCTACAAACGTTATTGGGTTTGAACTTGGTGGAAAAGAGAACTATGGCGCCAGTAACTGGCACTCCTCTGTACGGCTTTGATGCAAGCAAGCACTGTGAATTCCACTCTAGGGCTCCGGGTCATGATGTAGAGAGTTGCCACGCGTTCAAGCATGTGGTGCAGGATCTATTGGATAGTAAGGCTATCAATTTTGGACAGGCGGGTCCGAACATAGTACAAAAGCCCATGCCCAACCATGGGGCAAATGCCATTTTAACTGAGGAGGGCTTGAACTTGATTATGAATGTTGACGACCTAAAGACACCGTTGTGCGAGATAAAGAGAAGGCTATTGCAAGGGGGTGTGTATCCAGGTTGCGACGAGTATTTTTAGAGTGTTGGACCCAAGCTGGGGGTTGTGATGAATTGAAGAAGGGAATCCAGACTTTAATCGATGGAGGCACATTGCAATTCGACAGAACGGCATTTGAAGAACCTGCAGAGGTATTAGAAGACAAGCAAAGTGATGTAGCTACTGTGACGATTCCCCGAAAAACGATAACTATAACGACGCCGGCCAAGCGACCGCCGATCACCATCACCAAGGCAGGACCAATCCCTTATGAGAGCACTAAGGCAGTCCCCTGGACCTATGGGTTGGAAGTATACTGTGATGGGGTGAAAATTGATGTTAATAAACAGCCAGTTGAGGTTGTAGACAACGTCGTCGGTACCGGAGGTATGACAAGAAGTGGGAGAATCTTCATATCGCCTGAAGTAGAGGCTGAACGACTGGCGAAAGGAAAAGGAAAGATGAATGAAAATGTCCCTGTGCAGAGGAACGAAAAAGAAACGTCATCGAAGGATGTAGAAGAGTTCATGCGCCTTATTTGCAAGAGCGATTATAAGATTGTGGAGCACCTTCAACAGACGCCGTCAAAGATATCCATACTGTCGTTGCTATTGTGTTCCGAAGCTCACAGAAATGCATTGTTGAAAGTTCTGGATACTTCCTTCGTACCCCAAGATGTTTCCGTGAATCAGCTGGAGGGGGTGCTGGCGCATGTGAATGCTGGCCATAGCTTGGGATTTACAGACTTTGATTTGACCCCGAAGGGGAGGGAGCATAACATGGCGTTACACGTCTCTGTTGAGTGTAGAGGATCAGTCATGTCTCATGTACTGGTAGATACCGGATCGTCCTTAAACGTGCTGCCCAAGAAAGCAATGATGAAACTGGATGTCAGAGGAATCCTTTGTACGCCTAGTGACTTGGTGGTCAGGGTATTCGATGGTACACGAAGAACAGTCTTTGGATCCATAACGTTACCTCTACAGGTGGGGCCGGAGGTTTTCGCGACTGAATTTTACATTATGGACATCCAGCCAACATACAGTTGCCTTCTCGGACGACCCTGGATCCATGGTGCTGGGGCAGTCACGTCTACCTTGCATCAAAAGTTGAAATACATGGTAGGGGATAGTGTGGTCACAGTCTGTGGAGAAGAAGATATATTGGTTAGCCATCTGTCATCATTCAAGTATGTAGAAGTCGACGGCGAGATTCATGAAACACCCTGTCAAGCCTTTGAGGGGTTGCGCATCAAAGACAAAGGTCCCGGGCCGAGTAAAGCGTCAGAGGTAGCCGTCTCGTCATACAAGGAGGCTCAAGCTCTAGTGAAGACTGGTGAGACAAAAGGCTGGGGCAAGGTGCTGGATATTCTCGTGAAGATGGACCGATTTGGGCTGGGATATCAACCGTCGTCATCAACACCTGCTGTGGGGGCACCCCGTTTCAGAGGACCGATAACCATCACCGCTAGTGGAGTGTGTCACGAGGCCATCAACGCTGTTTTAGATTCCGAGGAAGGAGACAGTGACTGCGACATGGATGCCTGGATTCAGCCAAGCATGCCAGGACAAGGATTATGCAATTGGTCTATTCAGGAGATTGTTCCTGTGACTCTCAAACAGTAATACTTTGTTTTCTTAATTGTTGAACAATCTGGTGTCTTACCCGAGGCATCATGATTTTGCTTAGGGCCGTGCTGTTATGTACATTGCGTTGTTTAATCATTAAATAAAAGGCGTTTTTCATGTACAAATATTGCGATCTCTGTTTTTCCTATTTTGTGTTTTACAATAAAATGGCAACGCGGTTATTCGCTTTATACGCATTTTGAAGCATTTAACCATTCCTTTTGCAGGATAACATTTTCAGATGACATCATTGAACCGCCTATGACTCGTCTCGACTTTGAGCACCCGGTATTTCAGGCCGAAGAAGAGAATGTAGAAGATGGCGACGTTCCCGAAGAATTGTCTTGGTTGGTAAAGCAAGAAGAGCGAGTCATTCTGCCACATGAGGAGGTCATCGAAATTATTAACCTGGGGTCGGAAGGGGTTGAAAAGAATATCCGTATAGGAGTCGCGCTGCAGAGCGACGTCAAGCGAAGACTGGTTGAAATGCTCAGAGAGTACAGTGATGTGTTCGCTTGGTCGTACGAAGACATGCCTGGGCTTGATACATATATGGTTGTGCACCGCCTGCCGTTAAAAGAAGAATGCCCGCCGGTCAAGCAGAAGCTTCGCAGAACTAGACCTGATATGGCAGTGAAAATTAAGGAGGAGGTTCAAAAGCAGTGGGATTCTGGTTTCCTAGCTGTTACAAAATATCCCTCATGGGTCGCTAATATTGTACCCGTGCCAAAGAAAGACGGTAAAGTGAGAATGTGCGTAGATTACCGTGATTTGAATAAAGCGAGCCCGAAAGATGATTTTCCGCTTCCTCACATCGATGTGCTGGTCGACAACACTGCTCAATTCTCCGTATTCTCCTTCATGGATGGCTTCTCGGGCTATAATCAAATTAAAATGGCGCCAGAAGACATGGAGAAGACTACCTTCATAACACCTTGGGGAACATTTTGTTACAAAGTGATGCCCTTCGGACTGAAGAATGCTGGGGCAACGTATCAGCGTGCAATGACGACCCTTTTCCATGATATGATGCATAAGGAGATCGAAGTTTATGTCGATGATATGATTGCCAAATCCCAGACGGAGGAAGAGCATTTCGTGAATATGCTGAAGTTATTCAAAAGGCTTAGGAAGTTCAAGCTGAGACTGAACCCTAACAAGTGCACCTTCGGGGTGAGATCAGGTAAACTGCTGGGGTTTATCGTGAGCGAAAAAGGAATAGAGGTCGATCCTGCAAAAATCAAAGCAATACAAGAGATGCCGACGCCTAGAACAGAGAAAGAGGTGCGCGGGTTTTTAGGGAGGTTGAACTACATCGCTCGGTTCATATCTCACCTAACGGCTACCTGTGAGTCATTATTCAAGCTGTTGAAAAAAGACCAAGCTGTAACGTGGAATGAAAATTGTCAAAAGGCGTTCGATAAAATAAAGCAGTATTTGCAGGAGCCTCCTATTTTGATACCCCCAGTGGCTGGGAGACCCTTGATTATGTATTTGACAGTTCTTGAGGGAAGTATGGGTTGTGTTCTCGGTCAACACGACGAGACAGGAAGAAAAGAGCATGCAATATACTACTTGAGTAAGAAGTTTACGGAATGTGAATCTCGATATTCAATGCTCGAAAAAACTTGTTGCGCGCTAGCCTGGGCCGCCAAGCGTTTGAGGCAATACATGCTGAATCATACAACCATGCTCATCTCGAAGATGGATCCTATCAAATATGTATTCGAAAAGCAGGCATTATCGGGGAGAATTGCCCGTTGGCAGATGGTTTTGACTGAATATGACATCCAGTATGTCTCGCAGAAGGCTATAAAGGGGAGTGTATTGTCTGAGTACTTGGCAGAGCAGCCTATTGAGGACTACCAATCGATGAGGTTTGATTTTCCTGACGAGGATATCATGTACCTAAAGATGAAAGATTGCGAAGAGCCGTTGCCAGACGAAGGACCAGAATTGGGTTCCAAATGGAAGTTGATCTTTGACGGAGCTGTAAACGCCTACGGTAGCGGAATAGGGGCAATCATCACTACTCCACACGGGTCGCACATCCCGTTTACTGCCCGATTGACCTTTCCAGTTACCAATAATGAAGCCGAATACGAAGCTTGTATCATGGGGCTTGAAGAAGCCATTGATTTGCGAATCAAAAATCTAGATGTATACGGGGACTCAGCTCTGGTAGTGAATCAAATAAAAGGGGAATGGGAGACACGTCAGCCCAATTTGATACCGTACATGAATTACGCAAGGAGATTGTTGCCTTTCTTCGACAAGGTTGAATTGCATCATGTACCGCGAGCAGAGAATCAATGGCTGACGCCCTGGCCACTTTGTCTTCCATGTACAAAGTCAACTTCTGGAATGAGGCTCCCAAAATTGTTATCTCTCGGCTTGACAGACCTGCCTTCATATTTGCCATTGACGAAGCATCTGATGATAAACCGTGGTATTTTTATATCCTTAATTTCCTGAAGAACAAAGAGTATCCGGCTGGGGCATCCAGTCACAATCAGAAGACTCTCAGGAGATTGGCGGGTAATTTCTATCTGAATCCGGACGGTGTCCTGTACAGACGAAATCACGACTTGGTGCTACTACGTTGTGTAGATGAGAAAGAGGCGAAGCTGCTCATGGAGGAAATACATGAAGGTACATTTGGTACGCATGCTGGTGGACATGCTATGACGAGGAAGCTGCTGCGGGCAGGTTATTATTGGCTGACTATGGAAACTGATTGTTTCAAGTTTGCGAGGAAGTGTCATTAGTGCCAGATCTATGCAGATAAAATCCACGTGCCTCCGAGTCCTCTGAATGTGATGTCATCGCCATGGCCATTCTCGATGTGGGGAATCGATATGATTGGAAAGATCGAGCCGACGGCTTCTAATGGACACCGGTTCATTCTGGTAGCAATTGATTATTTTACCAAATGGGTGGAAGCGGCATCCTATGCGAATGTGACCAAGCAGGTGGTAGCCAGATTCATCAAGAGAGATATCATTTGCAGATATGGAATCCCCAAGCGGATAATTACTGACAACGGTTCAAACCTGAATAACAAAATGATGAAGGAGCTGTGTCAGAATTTTAAGATCGAGCATCATAACTCCTCCCCTTACCGACCCAAGATGAATGGCACTGTTGAAGCGGCCAATAAGAATATAAAGAAGATTGTTCAGAAGATGGTGGTGACCTATAAGGATTGGCATGAGATGCTACCTTTTGCTTTGCACGGTTATCGTACGATGGTACGCACATCAACCGGGGCAACCCCGTTCTCGTTGGTATATGGAATGGAAGCAGTATTACCACTGGAAGTTGAGATTCCTTCGCTGAGAGTATTACGAGATGTCCAACTAGACGAGGCAGAATGGGTGAAAGACAGGTTGAACCAGCTGAGTTTAATGGACGAGAAGAGGCTAGCTTCTCTAGCATACGGTCGTTTGTACCAGAGCCGAATGAAGAAAGCGTATGATAAGAAGATACATCCTCGGAGCTTTCAGACGGGCGACCTTGTGCTGAAAAGGATTCTCCCGCCACAGGCAGATCACAGGGGCAAGTGGACTCCCAACTACGAAGGGCCATATGTTGTCAGAAAAGTCTTTTTAGGAGGAGCTTTATTGTTGTCCACCATGGACGGTGAAGACTTTACGTCGCCTGTGAATTCGGACGCAGTTAAAAAATACTTTGCTTGAAATTGACCCGCTGGACAGAAAAAAGAGAGTCCAGGCAAAAATGGGGCATCCTGGCGAACCAAAAACAGAATGAAAGGTTCGGGCAAAAGTTAGGGATAAAATTGAAAAAATGTACACCCGCGAAGTTGAAAACCTACACTGGACGGCTTCGGCAAAAAAAGGGTATCCCGGTGAATTGAAAACCCGTAAAGGGCGGTTCACGCAAAAGTTAGGGATTTGAAAAGCAAATGACTGCGGTCCGAATTTGATACTACAATGAGCATTGGTGCGGGAGAATATACCTGGGGGGTCGATTATCAGATACAATCTCTTCGGAAGTGTGAATATCGGGAAAGCACTAGAGTCAGGCGAGTCATAGGAGGATCAGCTCGTGATGTTTGTCTGCGTCCCGTTGCCGACATGTGTACAAATTTGATTTGTCATCATATTTATGCTTCTTGTGAATACTTGTATACTTGTTGTGTGTAGCTTCCTCTTTTCAGGAGTTACATCCTGTGTACAAAACTCTGCCCATTCAGGGGCCCAATCAATAAAACATGTTATTCAGTATTTGATGCTGGTTCTTTACTGTTTTGTACATGATAAACGCCGGAGTTTAATAAAACTAGCAAGTGTATAACGTCGCTGGCCCTTGCCAATAATTGCTAAAACTTTGAATTAACTGAAAATAATGTCACTAACACTAACCTGAATAGATTTGGTTGCATAGACTTGTCTTGTCTTGTTTGTGGTGTTGCAGGGTTCGTAGCCGTATGAAGTGGGCGATCAAAAGATTGCAGTATGGACCAGAAGCTCGTAACGGAAAGACTCGATCCCCACGCAGGTCGCGCTTCTGAGATAACAGTGTTCCTTACTAAATAAGGATCGAATTCCCCCAGCTAGTCGCAGCTTAGCCGAAGGACATTCTCCAGCAAAGTCGGTTACTCTCAGTAGAATTGGCAATTCCAAGATCAAAGGTTGTATTCAGACAGTGCGGTGTCCCCCAACAGGATTCCCCCATCTCAAGCAGAGTGGTTTAGCCTCAGAAGATTAATTTCCAACTCGTGAGTTGTACCTAGACAGTTTACCCTTCCCCGTAGGGTCATTTACTCTCCCCCAGCAGGAGTCAGTTGATTTTCCCTAAGAGAATCGTTTCGTCTCCAACGGAGTTCTCTTTCCAGCGAGTGTTTTCTTTCCTCCCAGTGGAACTCAAAGAAAAAAAAAAGAAGAAAACTCTCCCCGGCAGAGTTAGTTGTGTGTCCTGGCATTTATTTTGCCGGAATACCGTGTGATACCTGTTCACCCCCCAGCAGAAGTCCAATCATGATGGGCGCATTCATCTATTCCTCAGCAAAGCGGGCTTCACTCTTCCAGCATTTATTTTGCTGGAATAATTCCGTGACACCCGGTTACCCCCAGCGGAGTTGGCATTATCTTCAGCATTCATTTTGCTGAAGCGGTTTTCTGTATCCCAGCAGTTCGAGTCTGCATTTGCATCGGCATATAGTGTCATGCTTGCATCCACCAAATAAAAAACGCGTAGCATTTCGATGTCGAATGGAGCATTACGCCATTGTCAAACATATGCATTCTGAAACATAAACCAGGTTGGTTAACCGTTTGTTTTCAAGTGTGGTTTCCCTTACAGGTGGAGGGAGGTCTTGCTCAAATTAATTATCAAACATTCAAGATCTCGGCGTGAGACATGTAATGATAATGTCAATTGTGGCATTATTCCCTACAGAGTTGCTTTGTTTAAAGTTTCTCTTACTCCTCCAGCGGAGTATTTCTTCAAGGTCGTTGTTGTGACAGCATCAGAATATTTCGTGAATCGATCTTTCGAAGTTGTCTGGCAGTGTGGATTCAGAAGATCCCTAGTAGAGTCCTTCTCAGATTTACTGCCACGTCAGCACTGAAAAATGGAAGACTAGCCTCATATTGTGTCACCCATGTGATTGATGGAGCTAGCTGCTGCAAAGATAGGCAAAAAACCTGTATTCGACAGATGATTTTCCCGTATGGATAGGCGGATGAAGGTTCCTTTGTGTAGCCAGATGATTTTCCCGTATGGATAGGCGGATGAAGTTTCCTGTGTTTAGGCAGATGATTTTCCCGTATGGATAGGCGGATGAAGTTTCCTGTGTTTAGGCAGATGATTTTCCCGTATGGATAGGCGGATGAAGTTTCCTGTGTTTAGGCAGATGATTTTCCCGTATGAATAGGCGGATGAAGTTTCCTGTGTCAGAGGCAGATGATTTTCCCGTATGGATAGGCGGATGAAGTTTCCTGTGTTTAGACAGATGGTTTGCCCGTATGGATAGGCGGATGAAGTTTCCTGTGTCTAGACAGATGATTTTCCCGTATGGATAGGCGGATGAAGTTTCCTGTGTTTAGGCAGATGATTTTCCCGTATGGATAGGCGGATGAAGTTTCCTGTGTTTAGGCAGATGATTTTCCCGTATGGATAGGCGGATGAAGTTTCCTGTGTTTAGGCAGATGATTTTCCCGTATGGATAGGCGGATGAAGGTTCCTGTGTGTAGCCAGATGATTTTCCCGTATGGATAGGCAGATGAAGTTTCCTGTGTTTAGGCAGATGATTTTCCCGTATGGATAGGCGGATGAAGTTTCTTGTGTTTAGGCAGATGATTTTCCTGTATGGATAGGCGGATGAAGTTTCCTGTGTTTAGGCAGATGATTTTCCCGTATGGATATGCGGATGAAGTTTCCTGTGTTTAGGCAGATGATTTTCCCGTATGGATAGGTGGATGAAGTTTCCTGTGTTTAGGCAGATGATTTTCCCGTATGGATAGGCGGATGAAGTTTCCTGTGTTTAGGCAAATGATTTTCCCGTATGGATAGGCGGATGAAGTTTCCTGTGTTTAGGCAGATGATTTTCCCGTATGGATAGGCGGATGAAGTTTCCTGTGTTTAGGCAGATGATTTTCCCGTATGGATAGGCGGATGGAGTTTCCTGTGTTTAGACAGATGGTTTTCCCGTATGGATAGACGGATGGAGTTTCCTGTGATTAGACAGAAATGTTTCCCCAGCGAAAGCGCCGAGATTTTTCCGTGATGTGAGTCCTGACGTGGACAGATTTGTGTTTATTCATGATTTGGCAAAATTTGGGTCCAGATGTGGACAAGGTTACTCCTGTGACAACAGAATCTCTATTCGTGTTGACGAATTTGTATCTCTTCTTGTGTTGATAAGGTTAGTCCAGTTGTGGACAGATGTGTTTTGCGAAAGGTGTTCAGTACCTGTGGCGTTACATAGGTGGTTGAAGTTGAAATCAGATTTATTCCCCAAACAGTGGTGCAGTTTATTTCTGCGGTTGGCAAATTTCCAGGTTCTTAGTATTCAATCGTCTTGTACCTCGAATGTCTGAAGGCTCCGGGCGTTTCACCCAGTCGGGTCCAAGTCGCTTGAATAGGGGCAGCTGTTGCACCCTAAAATTTGCTCAACCTACTTCACTTGGTTTATGTTTCAATTGCATTAGCATTTGCATATTAGGTCATGTACATAATTCATTCATCTGCATAGCATAGCATAGCAAAGCATCCAACAAGGGACCAAGTACTATTCTTATCTCTATAAGCCTATCAAGAGGTTCTTATTCAAATTCAAGCACATCCAAGTCATCAGAAAGAAATTGAAATCTGAGAAGTCAGTGGATCAAGCAGTGGATCTCTCTCCTATCTTGAGTGTATTTGAAGACCATCAAAAGAAGTTGTGAGCTGTGAATTGAGCATGGAGGGTATATAGACATCATGGAGGACCTATAGGGCCATTTTGAAAGTGAGACAAGTCATTGATGTGATCACAAGAGTTGCAGTTGAAGACAGTCAACTAGGGTTTCATCTGGGTCAACCCTAGGTCAAATGCTTGATTGAAGGTCATCAAAGCCTATTGGAAAGATGTGGGGTTCATCATTTGACATGTAGATAAGGATGTGGTGTTGTGCCAAGGAGAAATCAAGAGAAATCAAGAAGAAGAGGAGTTTCTAAATTAGGGTTTCTGTGTAAAATCCCCTGGTTTAGGACAAACTTCCAAGCAAGATAATTCAAAATGCAAGCTTCAAATGGATCCTTGGCCAACATGAAACTTTTAGAGGATATCAATACCTTTAATTTGAGTGGTGGAAGGCCTCAAGGAGGTTTATAGAACTCAAGTTATGGTTCTTGCAAGTTACAGGTCATCAGAGGCATCTGAAATTTTGTCTGTGAAAGTTACTTGTCTTCCAAGCAACCTTTACCCCTCAAGGAGCTTTCAAATGGATTTCTGGTCAACATGAAAGTTGTTCCTCATGATCTTAGCTTTCTATAAAGGTATGGTATGCCTTCATCTGATTTGTAGAACTCTACTTATGACTTTGGCAAGCAAAGGGTATTTTGGTCATTTGAGAATTACAGGTCATTTCAAGCATATGCCTAAAACTCATACAAGGAAGCTTCAAATGAAAAACTTCACAACATCAAAGTTGTTCTAAATGACATTTTGAGTCTAGAAAAGTGGTCATGAAAGTTGGCAAATGCTCATAGCTCATGATTGAAAATTTGGTTAATTAAAAGGTGAATTTAATGAATAAAAGTGACCTAAAAATGAGATTTTTCATAACATGTCCAAATGGGATGAAATTATAGGTCATTTTGATTGGAAATAATGTTTTGAGACCATTGGCAATAGTGGATTTTTGAGTTTAGTTCAGAATTTGGAAGTTATCACGGCTTGCTTATAAAACAAGTAACATATCCAAATTCACAAGGGATTTGAGTGCAAGAAAGTTCCAGCAACTTCTAGATGGTTCCATGAGCATCTATATATTGAGTAGAGTGGATCCAATCATTGGTTGGTGATTCATTTGGTTGAAAACTCATAGTTACATCTCATTCCTCAATTTTGCAAATTACACAAAAACTCTATCAAATCTTCATCATTCTTCAAAGTTCTTGATCCTATCATCATCTACATTCATCATAGAGCAAGTTTCCATCAAGATCTAGTTGAATTGAAGCAGAATTTGTGTGCTACCAACTTCATCATCCAAAGTGCAAGAAGAATTCAATTGCAAGATCAAGAGCATTTGAGCAGGTGTTGCTGCATACAGAACCAAGATCCAAGTCCATTGATCAAGTCTAGAGCACTGCTAGTTGTGAATCCAAGAGCATCACTATCTGTTTTCAAGATTACACCAGGTTGGTTTTTCTATCGAATTGGCTAGAATTAGTTAACATGATGTAGTTTCATTAGGTTAGATGCAACTTAGGTGGTTAGAGGAACAATTCTGGAGATTTTGATAGGATTTCATGAAGATTTTTACATGAGCACCAAAACTGTTTTGACCTAGAACTAAGAGGATAGAGAGTGTTAATTCATGTGGATTAGTTTAGAATGATCAAGGATGTGCGGTGGTTACACTAGTACCAAGAAACTGGAGTTTCATG
Organism: Lathyrus sativus; assembly: GCA_963859935.3. Lineage (NCBI taxonomy): Eukaryota > Viridiplantae > Streptophyta > Magnoliopsida > Fabales > Fabaceae > Lathyrus > Lathyrus sativus. Next base: position 13,121 of record CAWUDS030005478.1, on the reverse strand, counting down.
AGAGTGGAAATTGGAGTGTTCATGGAGAGGAAGCTATCGGGTTTGATTTTCTAGGTTGTTACAGTAAGAACTAGTAATGTAGCTTTGTTCAGCTTGAGAATTAGAGCAATTTTGCTTTTTATGGATCTGAATTTCATGGAGAAATGAAGCTGTATGAGAGGGTGGAAGTCTGGTTCATGCAAGCTCGTTCATGGCTCAATCATGGTGAAACCCTAGCTCGTTGGAGAAGATGAGTCCAATGACGTTGGATCATTCGCAGACCCTTGACCAAGTCTCAGATCGAACAGCTCAGGTTTGAAGTTGAAATGGAGGGAAGACTAGTATGAATTGAAACACGGTCGTTTCACTTAAAATCAGTCCTGGGCTTAAGTTGTAATCGCTAGCCACACCCCCACTATCCAGGCCCATAGCATATTGAACTGTTTTTGTTGCTTTTTGCACCGTTTGTAGTTTTTTTTCTTTGGTATTTTTTTCTGATTTAGCTGGGCCCAGACGCACCTTGCTACGCGCACCCCCAGTCTGGGCCCATCATTCATTTTTCCATGCAAATAACTACTAATTGCACCCCTAACCAACTTTATTTCATTTTAATTTCATTCATTTTTCTTAATTGTTTGAAAAATCATAACAAATTGAAAATTCCATATTTTTGATTGGTTGTTTTTTTACCATTTTCATATTCCTGCGTAGAAAAATATCATGTAGTAAAATTCCCATTTTATTTTCTTTTAATATTTTTTACATATTTTCTCTTTTAATGCCTTTTTAAATAGATTTAATTTGTGCATAGTTTTGTAGAATTTCTTTTAGGTGCTTCTCATAATCTTTTTAGGCCAAATTTTTTAGTATAATTAGATACATATATTAGGTGTCCCCTTGATTTTTATACCAATTTTTTAGGATTTATTTTAGGTAGTTTAGTTAGAAACCATTAGGCTAATCATTTAGGGTTGTGAATATAATGTAGGTTTAACAAAACAAATTTTCTTTTGGGTTTTCTTTAGGACAAATTAAATTATGGGACTATAGGGGTATTATGGGTAAATGATAGATCCCTTAGAAAATATTAGACTTCCCCTATTCTACTATTACTACTAGTATATTTCCTGTATTTGCTTGTTTGTATGGTGTGCCCTCTCTAGGGTTATCATTTGATTGTGTGGGGTATTGGGCCTGCTTTGGGGTTTGGGTTTGAGCTGAAGACTGTGCTGATGAAGCCCATTGAAGACTAAGAGAATGAAGACCAATTTCCAGAGTTGATGAAGAGTATTTCTTGCTGGCAGCTGTTGAAGGTCATAGGATCTAGGAGTTAGATAGAGCTCTAGAATAGAAAACTTGATTCACAAACATGGAAGGTCTTGTTTGCCTTCATCCCTCTCTATGATGCAGAGTCTCTCTAGGACACTCACCCCCTTCCTTTGGAAGGCTTGGTGATAGTGTCTAAGAGATTGAACTCTTGAGAGAAACATTATATGTGTTGTTAGCAGTCTGTTTGCCACCTTTGGTGGTCAACTAACTGCTTAACACCCCAGTTCATCCTCTTGATTGGTTCCTCAGCTTGGAGAGTGAGACTTGAAGAAAAGCCATTGGAAGATTGGAGATAGAGACCTTGCTTGAAGGCTGTGAAGATGAAGACTGATGCTTGCTTGAAGCTTGTAGATGGTTGAAGATGACTTGAAGATAGAAGTTGATGAAGCTTGCTGTGCAGAGCTGTTGTCTGCTGTTTACTTTTGCTGTTCATAATTCTTGATGTATTGTTTGAATTTCCCTGACTGTATTGCTTGCTGTTTAACCTGTTAGGTTGAAAGTGAATCTTGTTCACTTTTGCCTGTTGTTTTCTAGGTTCGAGGTTGAGTGGGACTCCCTTGCCTCGCTTGTATTGCTGCATCCATGCATTTTACTACTTTATTATATATATGATATTGTTTCTGTTTCCGTTTATTCCCTTAGTATCTCTGTTTCTCTCCACGCAAGAGAGGAGCATGATAGACATTAGGTCTTAACCCATGCATGATAACATTAGGTTAGTTTGATTCCCTTTTCAACCATAGGTTAGAGTTCTGTCTCTTCTTTCTCAAAACAAACAGAAAAACACAATAAATATTTCAAACACAATAAAAGACACTTCTTCCGTAAAAGAATGTGAACTCATCAAAACGTCATTTTTGTCCGCTTGGACTGTTAATCAGAAAAACCCTTTTTCAGAAGGAGATAAAAGCAATCAAGACAGACTTGTGTCGTACGTGGCCCGAACTACGTTTGCTATGATCTTTCATGCTGTATGAAAGTACGTAGGCATAGGATGCGATATCCTAGCGAGCAACCTTCCCCTCCTTTCCCGTAGGTAGGCAAACTACGTTGACTCTGATTTCTCGTTACAGACGGGAATACGTAGGCATAAAGTGCGATACTTTGCCGAGTCATTCTCTTTTCTTTTAACCCCAGACCTGTAGAGTAGATAGAATAACAATCCCTTCGACAGAAAACAAGCGTGGATCCCGTCGAGTACGACGGACGTGAGGGGTGCTAATACCTTCCCCTTGCGTAACCGACTCCCGAATCTAGGTTTTGGTTGCGATGACCATTCCTTTCCCCGTTTTGCGGTAGGTTTACCTCGAGCGTTTCCTTTCCCTCCCTTGGGATAAATAACGCACGGTGGCGACTCTTCTGTTCAGCCGGCGCCGATTTTCGCAGTAGCGACAGCTGGAGACTCTGTTGGGGATCCAACGTCCCCTGGCTGCTAAGGACTGCGATAGTTCCTTATGCATTTGGGATCCAACGTCCCTTAAGCGAGTCAATCCTAGCGCTTGTTTTCCCGTCGAGGATTTTGTATGGATTTATATTTCTGTCATTTACTTTCAGCATTATATTATTGTTATTATTGCTATATTGGGGTTGTGACGGGTGTTCTATGACTGAGAGATAAGCCGGACCTGGGCTTGAGTGCACCTAGAATTAGAGTGGAAAGTAGTGGGCGCGCACATGCTTTGCATGTCCTAGTGTCCTGCAAAATCCACACTCAGACGAGGTTCTTCTGGTTGGCCTCCTGTCCTACCCTTTGGGTGGCTCGGGTTGCTGGTTAGTTGGATTGTCGACTCTGGGAACCGATCATTTGGAAGTTGGCTAAGTGAGGCCTCTTCAGGATTTGATGATGCCACTCCTTCTGGGAATCGTATCATCAACCCTGAAAGTCTGTGACGCCGACGACCGCATAGGATGCCATACCTTTGTCAGTTACTAGGACACCTACCCGTGAGAGGGTTTGGGGTTATGCAGGTAACTAGACCTTCAGATACCGGTTTGTTCTTGATCTGAGATTCAGGGTATTTATGGACAGTTGAGGGGTCTGTCAGAGACCAGTCAGAGTTATGTTATGGGGTCTATCAGAGACCAGTGTTGGAGCTTTGTATTGGGTCTGTCTGAGACCAGGGTTTGAGGAATTCTGGAGGGTCTATCTGAGACTTATGATGTGGTTCAGGCTTCTCAGCCATAGCATTTGGTCCCTGTTGCACGTTATTTGCATTGCATTATTCGCATAACCATTATCATTGCATCCCATTAACGTGTGTCTGTGCTGCAGGTGCATTTGCATATTCCCTGGTTCTGGTGTCCGGACTTCTGAGTATTGATCATGGCTGGTTTGAGGATGACAATTTCCTACAAGTTACCTATCCCTGATATTACTCCCCTCCTGGGTCTGATTTCTCTTGCTGATGAGGATGTCCGTAGAAGCTTCAGGCAGAGTTACGGAAGGCTGTTGAGATTGGTTCGCAAATCAACTGATGATGAACTGAATGGGCTGTATACACTGATGCAATTCTATGACCCTGCTTTGAGATGTTTCACATTCGCTGACTTTATTTTGGGGCCTACCATTGAAGAGTATGTAGAGTTTACTGAGCTACCAGTACAGAATAAGGTTCCCTTTATTCACTCTGCCGCTGAGCCCAAGTTGGAGGACTTAGCTAAGGCCTTGCACATGAATGCTTCTGAGCTGTTGATGACTTCTTGGCGCGGGGTTCCAGGTTTCTCTCTCCATTTCCTGATTGGTAAGGCTCAGGAATATGCCAAGAATGGATGTTGGGTAGTCTTTAACGCTGTTTTGGCTCTATGCATTTATGGGATAGTGTTGTTTCCCAATTTCCCGAACTTCGTGGACATGGATGCATTTCATCTGTTTGCTGCTGGCAACCCTGTACCCACATTGATCGGGGACTTCTACCATTCGATGCACTACAGAAATGAGAACAGGAGAGGCAAGAACGTCTCTTGTTGTGTGCCTTTGCTGTGCATGTGGTTTAAGAGCCATCTCCCCCTGAAGGGACCTTTTGTAGATAGTGCAACTACAGCTGATTGGCCAGAGCGCCTGATGAGACTATCTTCTGAAGACATTGAGTGGTTTGACCGAGACTTGCTGGGGTCTGAGCTTATTTTCAGTTGTTCTGGGTATCCTAATGTTCCGTTGATAGGAAGAAAAGGGTGCATCAATTACAACCCATCTTTGTTCGTTCGCCAGTTTGGATACGCGTTGAAAAACCCACCTCAGGAGGAGGAAGTACAGGAATCTCTGTACTTCACTGGTGATTTGAATGGAGAGTTACTAGCCAATCTTCAGCACGCCTGGATGCGTATCAACAGAAGAGGGAAACCACTGTTGGGGAAGAATGATTGTCAGGCCTATGCACCATACAAAGTTTGGATCCGAGAGAGAGCAAGACAGTTGCTGATGCCATTTCCCGCTGCACCAGTCCCTGTGCACATTCCGGTAGAGGAACCAACCACCGTTACTATGGAGGTCTACGAGCGAGTTGTGAAAGAAAAAGAAGCCTTGATGAAGATCAACGAAGAGTTAGAGAAGGAACTGGCTCAGATGCGTAGTGAGAAGAACAAGGCTGTGCATTCTTTCCAACAACAGATCGAGTTAGTAAACAGGCTAGGTGCTGAATTGACTGAAGAGAAAAAGAAGCGCGAATGCTTGGGGAAAGAGTTCAGAAGCTCTCATGACATGTTGGAGTCCAAAAAGAAAGCACTCGATGCCGCCCACCGGGAAATCTCTTCTTGTAACAAGACGTGGAATGCTACGCTAACCAACAACAAAAAGAGGGAGGACAAGTTGAAGCATCAAATTTCTGAACTCGAAGAACATTTGAAGGCTAGCACTAAGAAGTATGAAGAGGAGGTGATGGCGAGATATAGTCTCCAGAATGCATTGAACAAGGCCATCGAGGGCAAGAAAGAGGTTGTGTCTCAGAAGCGGAAGCTAGAGGATCGCTTCGGAGAAGGGGCATGGGAGGAATCCGCTGGTGATTTGCGATGTGTTCTCAAGCGAAGAGATCTACTTGTTGAGGGTTTGCTTTCCCGACCAAGTCATCCAGAGACTAAGAAGTTACTAGAGGAGTACCAGGCATATGGGAGTACTTGATCGTTTCATGTATTAATGTGGATGCTTTATTTGCATTTGTGCTGACCATCACCAGGATTGTTGGTTGAGGTCATGCCTTCTTATTGTACGCATTGATATTGTATTCTGGGCTTAATGGATTTCTCTGCAATATATGAGGAGTTTTCTATGATTCGGCTCCGAACATCGTATTGCTGTCACTGTCACCACACTGAAACATTCGCACTAGAATCGGGGAATGACATTCCCTAATGCACAGACACATATTGCATTGCATTCCCATTCATATTGCATTACAAGTGATTATCGAACTATATCTCATTTCTTGCACTGTACCAGGTCTTTTCAGGATTGAAAGTCAGCGCCCGCACCGATACTCCACTCGTACCAACTGCCGAAGAATTATGGATCAGATGCAGAATGAAATGCAAGACATGCGTGAGAAGCTGGCGCTATTCATGCAGACAATGGAGACCATTGTGAAAGGCCAAGAGAACTTGCAAGCTTTGGTGCAGCCTTTGTTGGTAAGAAATGTTGGGCACGGAAATGAAGACCATCATTCTGTGCGAGTTGACACTATTCACGGGGATGGTACCCCCACACCGGTAGCTCCACCTGTGGTAAACATACCTGCTGTCAATGTGAACAACGGCGCTGCCGCCGGGAACGGTAACGTCGGAATTGGTAACGAGACTGTCGTCAACAACGTTGGGCTCGGAGATGTCAACCTGGGTGATAATATGGGAGGTAATGGCTTCGGTAATAATGGATTTGGCTTCAATGACCAGGGGTTTGATCATGCTGGGAAGTACGGCTTCAACGCTCAAGGCTTCGGGCAGGACAGATTTGGTATGACTAATTAGGGTTATGGCGGGTTCGGAAATGGAAATGGCGCTGGGTTAATGGCTTTTGGACCTGCAGGAGTCGCTCCGGGGTATGGTATCAGGGGGCGAGGCCCTGTAATGAATCAGACTAGAGTTGGTCGTAACAACGGGTACGATGGATACGGAACTGGGAACGGTAATTGGCTAGAAGATCAGCAAGAGGATGCTTTCTCCGGTGGAGGTTTCGAAGGTCCTATGGATGACTCTCAGAGAATTAAGATGCTCGAGGAGCAGATGAAGGGGGTCGTGAATCAAAGCGCTGTTGGCTTAGATATGACTATAATGGGTCTGGTGCCTGGCCTGAGGGTACCAATAAAATTCAAAGCTCCCACATTCGACAAATATAAGGGGGGATACCTGTCCAAAGGTGCACGTGCGGTCATACTACAGAAGGATGTCGGCGTATTCAAACGATGAGAGAATGCTGATGCATTTCTTTCAAGATAGCTTGTCTGGTCCTTCCCTTGAGTGGTATATGGGATTGGAACCAACTCAGATAAAGACGTGGAAGCAGTTGGCTGAAGCATTTGTGGCTCACTATAAGTACAACAGTGACTTGGCACCCAACCGGGTCCAATTGCAGGGGTTGTCCCAGAAGAAGGGCGAGAGCTTCAAAGAGTATGCGCAGAGATGGCGCGACATGGCTGCTAGAGTTCATCCTCCTTTAGAGGACAAAGAAATGAATGATATGTTCATAGGAACATTTACCGGTATGTTTTATGACAAGTTGTTTCATACTTCTTTGGGCAGTTTCTCAGACTTAATCCTGATGGGAGAGAAGATTGAAAGCAACATTAAACAGGGAAGATTCCAAGTTGAGGAATCCACTTCAGCGGGCAGTAACAGAAGGGCTTTTGGTGGGCGCCGTCAAGGTGATGCAAGCGCAGTGTTTGGGGGCCGAGGCCGAGGCCGGGGCAGAGGTCGAAACCAGTACAATCAGCCGCAGCAGGTGGCAAGTGTTACTATTCCATTTCAGCAACAACCGATACAACAGCAACAGCAGCCACAACAGGGGGCACATCCTGTCCAGCGCAGAGTCCAAGGGGGCCGACCAAGGAGGGTGTTTGAAACGCCTCCTTCAACGTATGCAGAATTGCTACAAACGTTATTGGGTTTGAACTTGGTGGAAAAGAGAACTATGGCGCCAGTAACTGGCACTCCTCCGTACGGCTTTGATGCAAGCAAGCACTGTGAATTCCACTCTGGGGCTCCGGGTCATGATGTAGAGAGTTGCCACGCGTTCAAGCATGTGGTGCAGGATCTATTGGATAGTAAGGCTATCAATTTTGGACAGGAGGGTCCGAACATAGTACAAAAGCCCATGCCCAACCATGGGGCAAATGCCATTTTAACTGAGGAGGGCTTGAACTTGATTATGAATGTTGAAGACCTAAAGACACCGTTGTGCGAGATAAAGAGAAGGCCATTGCAAGGGGGTGTGTATCCAGGTTGCGACGAGTATTGTTTAGAGTGTTGGACCCAAGCTGGGGGTTGTGATGAATTGAAGAAGGGAATCCAGACTTTAATCGATGGAGGCACATTGCAATTCGACAGAACGGCATTTGAAGAACCTGCAGAGGTATTAGCAGACAAGCAAAGTGATGTAGCTACTGTGACGATTCCCCGAAAAACGATAACTATAACGGCGCCGGCCAAGCGACTGCCGATCACCATCACCAAGGCAGGACCAATCCCTTATGAGAGCACTAAGGCAGTCCCTTGGACCTATGGGTTGGAAGTATACTGTGATGGGGTGAAAATTGATGTTAATAAACAGCCAGTTGAGGTTGTAGACAACGTCGTCGGTACCGGAGGTATGACAAGAAGTGGGAGAATCTTCATATCGCCTGAAGTAGAGGCTGAACGACTGGCGAAAGGAAAAGGAAAGATGAATGAAAATGTCCCTGTGCAGAGGAACGAAAAAGAAACGTCATCGAAGGATGTAGAAGAGTTCATGCGCCTTATTCGCAAGAGCGATTATAAGATTGTGGAGCACCTTCAACAGACGCCGTCAAAGATATCCATACTGTCGTTGCTATTGTGTTCCGAAGCTCACAGAAATGCATTGTTGAAAGTTCTGGATACTTCCTTCGTACCCCAAGATGTTTCCGTGAATCAGCTGGAGGGGGTGCTGGCGCATGTGAATGCTGGCCATAGCTTGGGATTTACAGACTTTGATTTGACCCCGAAGGGGAGGGAGCATAACATGGCGTTACACGTCTCTGTTGAGTGTAGAGGATCAGTCATGTCTCATGTACTGGTAGATACCGGATCGTCCTTAAACGTGCTGCCCAAGAAAGCAATGATGAAACTGGATGTCAGAGGAATCCTTTGTACGCCTAGTGACTTGGTGGTCAGGGCATTCGATGGTACACGAAGAACAGTCTTTGGATCTATAACGTTACCTCTACAGGTGGGGCCGGAGGTTTTCGCGACTGAATTTTACATTATGGACATCCAGCCAGCACACAGCTGCCTTCTCGGACGACCCTGGATCCATGGTGTTGGGGCAGTCACGTCTACCTTGCATCAAAAGTTGAAATACATGGTAGGGGATAGTGTGGTCACAGTCTGTGGAGAAGAAGATATATTGGTTAGCCATCTGTCATCATTCAAGTATGTAGAAGTCGACGGCGAGATTCATGAAACACCCTGTCAAGCCTTTGAGGGGTTGCGCATCAAAGACAAAGGTCCCGGGCCGAGTAAAGCGTCAGAGGTAGCCGTCTCGTCATACAAGCTCAAGCTCTAGTGAAGACTGGTGAGACAAAAGGCTGGGGCAAGGTGCTGGATATTCCCGTGAAGATGGACCGATTTGGGCTGGGATATCAACCGTCGTCATCAACACCTGCTGTGGGGGCACCCTGTTTCAGAGGACCGGTAACCATCACCGCTAGTGGAGTGTGTCACGAGGCCATCAACGCTGTTTCAGATTCCGAGGAAGGAGACAGTGACTGTGACATGGATGCCTGGATTCAGCCAAGCATGCCAGGACAAGGATTATGCAATTGGTCTATTCAGGAGATTGTTCCTGTGACTCTCAAACAGTAATACTTTGTTTTCTTAATTGTTGAACAATCTGGTGTCTTACCCGAGGCATCATGATTTTGCTTAGGGTCGTGCTGTTATGTACATTGCGTTGTTTAATCATTAAATAAAAGGCGTTTTTCATGTACAAATATTGCGATCTCTGTTTTTCCTGTTTTGTGTTTTACAATAAAATGGCAACGCGGTTATTCGCTTTATACGCATTTTGAAGCATTTAACCATTCCTTTTGCAGGATAACATTTTCAGATGACATCATTGAACCGCCTATGACTCGTCTCGACTTTGAGCACCCGGTATTTCAGGCCGAAGAAGAGAATGTAGAAGATGGCGACGTTCCCGAAGAATTGTCTTGGTTGGTAAAGCAAGAAGAGCGAGTCATTCTGCCTCATGAGGAGGTCATCGAAATTATTAACCTGGGGTCGGAAGGGGTTGAAAAGAATATCCGTATAGGAGTCGCGCTGCAGAGCGACGTCAAGCGAAGACTGGTTGAAATGCTCAGAGAGTACAATGATGTGTTCGCTTGGTCGTACGAAGACATGCCTGGGCTTGATACAGATATGGTTGTGCACCGCCTGCCGTTAAAAGAAGAATGCCCGCCGGTCAAGCAGAAGCTTCGCAGAACTAGACCTGATATGGCAGTGAAAATTAAGGAGGAGGTTCAAAAGCAGTGGGATGCTGGTTTCCTAGCTGTTACAAAATATCCCTCATGGGTCGCTAATATTGTACCCGTGCCAAAGAAAGACGGTAAAGTGAGAATGTGTGTAGATTACCGTGATTTGAATAAAGCGAGCCCGAAAGATGATTTTCCGCTTCCTCACATCGATGTGCTGGTCGACAACACTGCTCAATTCTCCGTATTCTCCTTCATGGATGGCTTCTCGAGCTATAATCAGATTAAAATGGCGCCAGAAGACATGGAGAAGACTACCTTCATAACACCTTGGGGAACATTTTGTTACAAAGTGATGCCCTTCGGACTGAAGAATGCTGGGGCAACGTATCAGCGTGCAATGACGACCCTTTTCCATGATATGATGCATAAGGAGATCGAAGTTTATGTCGATGATATGATTGCCAAATCCCTGACGGAGGAAGAGCATTTGGTGAATCTGCTGAAGTTATTCAAAAGGCTTAGGAAGTTCAGGCTGAGACTGAACCCTAACAAGTGCACCTTCGGGGTGAGATCAGGTAAACTGCTGGGGTTTATCGTGAGCGAAAAAGGAATAGAGGTCGATCCTGCAAAAATCAAAGCAATACAAGAGATGCCGACGCCTAGAACAGAGAAAGAGGTGCGCGGGTTTTTAGGGAGGTTGAACTACATCGCTCGGTTCATATCTCACCTAACGGCTACGTGTGAGCCATTATTCAAGCTGTTGAAAAAAGACCAAGCTGTAACGTGGAATGAAAATTGTCAAAAGGCATTCGATAAAATAAAGCAGTATTTGCAGGAGCCTCCTATTTTGATACCCCCAGTGGCCGGGAGACCCTTGATTATGTATTTGACAGTTCTTGAGGGAAGTATGGGTTGTGTTCTCGGTCAACACGACGAGACAGGAAGAAAAGAGCATGCAATATACTACTTGAGTAAGAAGTTTACGGAATGTGAATCTCGATATTCAATGCTCGAAAAAACTTGTTGCGCGCTAGCCTGGGCCGCCAAGCGTTTGAGGCAATACATGCTGAATCATACAACCATGCTCATCTCGAAGATGGATCCTATCAAATATGTATTCGAAAAGCAGGCATTATCGGGGAGAATTTCCCGTTGGCAGATGGTTTTGACTGAATATGACATCCAGTATGTCTCGCAGAAGGCTATAAAGGGGAGTGTATTGTCTGAGTACTTGGCAGAGCAGCCTATTGAGGACTACCAATCGATGAGGTTTGATTTTCCTGACGAGGATATCATGTACCTAAAGATGAAAGATTGCGAAGTGCTGTTGCCAGACGAAGGACCAGAATTGGGTTCCAAATGGAAGTTGATCTTTGACGGAGCTGTAAACGCCTACGGTAGCGGAATAGGGGCAATCATCACTACTCCACACGGGTCGCACATCCCGTTTACTGCCCGATTGACCTTTCCAGTTACCAATAATGAAGCCGAATACGAAGCTTGTATCATGGGGCTTGAAGAAGCCATTGATTTGCGAATCAAAAATCTGGATGTATACGGGGACTCAGCTCTGGTAGTGAATCAAATAAAAGGGGAATGGGAGACACGTCAGCCCAATTTGATACCGTACATGAATTACGCAAGGAGATTGTTGCCTTTCTTCGACAAGGTTGAATTGCATCATGTACCGCGAGCAGAGAATCAAATGGTTGACGCCCTGGCCACTTTGTCTTCCATGTACAAAGTCAACTTCTGGAATGAGGCTCCCAAAATTGTTATCTCTCGGCTTGACAGACCTGCCTTCATATTTGCCATTGACGAAGCATCTGATGATAAATCATGGTATTTTGATATCCTTAATTTCCTGAAGAACAAAGAGTATCCGGCTGGGGCATCCAGTCACGATCAGAAGACTCTCAGGAGATTGGCGGGTAATTTCTATCTGAATCCGGACGGTGTCTTGTACAGACGAAATCACGACTTGGTGCTACTACGTTGTGTAGATGAGAAAGAGGCGAAGCTGCTCATGGAGGAAATACATGAAGGTATATTTGGTACGCATGCTGGTGGGCATGCTATGACGAGGAAGCTGCTGCGGGCAGGTTATTATTGGCTGACTATGGAAACTGATTGTTTCAAGTTTGCGAGGAAGTGTCATAAGTGCCAGATCTATGCAGATAAAATCCACGTGCCTCCGAGTCCTCTGAATGTGATGTCATCGCCATGGCCATTCTCGATGTGGGGAATCGATATGATTGGAAAGATCGAGCCGACGGCTTCTAATGGACACCGGTTCATTCTGGTAGCAATTGATTATTTTACCAAATGGGTGGAAGCGGCATCCTATGCGAATGTGACCAAGCAGGTGGTAGCCAGATTCATCAAGAGAGATATCATTTGCAGATATGGAATCCCCAAGCGGATAATTACTGACAACGGTTCAAACCTGAATAACAAAATGATGAAGGAACTGTGTCAGAATTTTAAGATCGAGCATCATAACTCCTCCCCTTACCGACCCAAGATGAATGGCACTGTTGAAGCGGCCAATAAGAATATAAAGAAGATTGTTCAGAAGATGGTGGTGACCTATAAGGATTGGCATGAGATGCTACCTTTTGCTTTGCACGGTTATCGTACGATGGTACGCACATCAACCGGGGCAACCCCGTTCTCGTTGGTATATGGAATGGAAGCAGTATTACCACTGGAAGTTGAGATTCCTTCGCTGAGAGTATTACGAGATGTCCAACTAGACGAGGCAGAATGGGTGAAAGACAGGTTGAACCAGCTGAGTTTAATGGACGAGAAGAGGCTAGCTTCTCTAGCATACGGTCGTTTGTACCAGAGCCGAATGAAGAAAGCGTATGATAAGAAGATACATCCTCGGAGCTTTCAGACGGGCGACCTTGTGCTGAAAAGGATTCTCCCGCCACAGGCAGATCACAGGGGCAAGTGGACCCCCAACTACGAAGGGCCATATGTTGTCAGAAAAGTCTTTTCAGGAGGAGCTTTATTGTAACATCGTCGTGTCGTG